>SJYX01010974.1:221059-231299 GCA_006410675.1 Oreotragus oreotragus
TTTCATCCATCTTATTAGAACTGATTCAAATGTATTCTTTTTAATGGCTGAGTAATACTCCATTGTGTGATTTTCTTTAGGATGGACTGGTTTGATCTCCTTGCAGTCCAAGGGACACTCTTCTCCATCACTGCAGTTCAAAAGCATCAATTCTTTGGTGCTCAGCCTTCTTTATGGTCCAGTTCTCACATCCATACATGACTACTGGAAAAATCATAGCTTTAACTCAATTGACCTTTGTTGCCAACATAATGTCTCTGCTTTTTAATATGCTATCTATGTTGGTCATAGCATTTCTTTCAAAGAGCAAGCGTCTTTTAATTTCATGGCTGCAATCACCATGTGCAGTGATTCTGGAGCCAAAAAAAAATAAAGTCTGTCACTATTTCCATTGTTTCCCCATCTGTTTTCCATGAAGTGATGGGACCAGATGCCATGATCATAGTTTTCTGAATGCTGAGTTTTAAGCCAGCTCTTTCACTCTCCTCTTTCACCAAGAGACTCTTTAGTTCCTGTTTGCTTTCTGCCATAAGGGTGGTGTCATCTGCATATCTGAGGTTATTGATATTTCTCCTGAAAATCTTGATTTCAGCTTGTCATATTAGTACAACTTTATTGTAATAATAAAACATATTTCTATTAATATGGTTAAAAGTCTCCCTTATTTTTCAGGATTTGTTCATGTTTGTAAGGGAATACCTCTGCTCAGGTGTGCTACCAATCTGCCACCTCTTCACACAGGGAAGCCTCAACCAACAGCAAGTTGACCTAAGTCCTGGTAAAATGCTCTGTGATCCTCCCTGGAACATGTTGAGACAAGCAGCATTGTGAGGACTGTTTCTCACCTCCTCGCTGTCTTTTGGAGGGCTGCCAGGAGGCAGCCTCCCTCATTCTAGTGAGGCATGGAATTTTCCGTCTTGCTTCCTCCCTTAGGGTTCCACTTCAAGCTATAAAACGACTTAGATGTAATATGAAAATAGCTCCTCCATGATAGAGTGACTTGCTGCTCACTTCACCTG
This sequence comes from Oreotragus oreotragus, assembly GCA_006410675.1. NCBI lineage: Eukaryota > Metazoa > Chordata > Mammalia > Artiodactyla > Bovidae > Oreotragus > Oreotragus oreotragus. The sequence continues at coordinate 222,079 of SJYX01010974.1, forward strand.
TCATCTTGTCCCTGTGGTTCATTGTCATTTTGTGGGACGAGGGACATGAGGAGCTGACACCATGCTGATCTTCTGATCTTGCTTTTGCTGTCCTTGTATGTGAGACTCTGTGCATCCATTTGGCTCATTGACTTCTTTTTTAATATTTATTTATTTGGCTGTACAAAGTCTTAGTTGCAGCATGATGAATCTTTAGTTGGGGCATGTGGGATCTAGTTACCCAACAAGGGATCAAACGTGGGCCCCCTGCATTGGGAGCACAGAGTCTTAGCCACCAGGGAAGTCCCTTGGTTCATTGACTTCTTACCCACTGTATATATGGCAGGCTAGCTAGCCAAATTTAGCAGCTCTTTTGCTAAAGACCACCTCAGTGTATCAACAAATTGTGTGTGTGTGTGCATAGAGAGAGAGAGTGCACATATTTTATATGTTCTGTGAAACACTGGAAGCTTTCTTTTTGAAATTGGAAAGAAGATTCGTGATACCTGCTTTCACAACTTATATTCAAAACTGCCAGAGTGGGGATGTGGTGAAGGGTGTTTCCCAGTGTGGTAAAATTACATAAAGGGGTAAAAGGAACAAAAGGTAATTATGAAAAGATTAACATAGGCACCCAAGTAAGCACTTAGTCATATGTGAAAAAATAACAAAACACAGAGAGAAAACTATATGGCTTCATCGTGAGTCCAACACATTACTTTAGGCCAAATAAGTAGAGTTGGCCCTCAGCAAACAGCTCTCTTTTCTTCCAGGCATCTCAGTGCAATGGCTCTTGATTTGACCTGCCAGTTTGGTCGCCTAATGGGAACTTCCAGTCCTATTCAGGAGCCAACATTAAGGGATTCCTGAGGAGCATCAAAAAGCACCTGCAATTACTGCAATGCATTAAATATATAAAAATCATACTTAACTCCCCCATCAAAGTATTGATCACCATTGGTAGTTACTAGGGTAACAACCCCATATTTTGAAAATTGTTAAGTAAAGGGAAATACTCAGGCATTTACCTCAACTTTCCCGTGCAGGCTATATTTCAACATAGTCAAGTAGCTAAGTGGAAGCACTTTAAATTTCCAACTACTACATGCAGAAAAAATGAAAGAAGTAGGAAAAACCCCACGATTTTGTAACTCTAAACAAAACAATGTGTCTAGGCAACAATCTTCCATGATTGTAAAAACCATTTAGTGAATGATTGATGAGGAATTTCTTTTCAAACAACAAAAATAACTTCCGAGGCCCAGCTACCCCAATATCTTTTGAAATGTTAGTATAGTTTGTGATAGCAACTCTGGTAAAGGATACCAGGAAAAGGGAGAATTGTGATTTTTATCTTAAGTTCTAAAGTGAGTGTTACCATTTCCAAATAATGTATAAATATTTTCATTGGAGAGTTCAGAGAAGAATATTTATACAAAGGAATGACTTTAGTTTAGGCCTGATCTAAATTATTAGGACTTCCCTGGTGGCTCAGAGAGTAAAGAATCTGCCTGCAATGCAGGAAACACAGGAGACCCGGGTTCAATCCCTGGTTCGGGAAGATCCCCTAGAGAAGGAAATAGCAACCCATTCCAGCATTCTTGCCTGGAAAATTCCATGGACAGAGGAGCCTGGAGGGCTACGGTCCATGGGATTGCAAAGAGTCGGACAAGGTTGAACAACTAACACAGACACACACAAATGATTTCTTGATAAAAATGCAATCCAACTGAGATAAAATATTGGAAATGAAATAAACTGTTTAGGGAGACTCCTCAAAGCTACTAAATTAGGACTCTGGATTCTTTCAGAGGCCACCATCACCCTGATACCAAAACCATCACCCGGATACCAAAACCAGACGAAGATATCACACAAAAAAGAAAACTACAGGCCAACACTAGAGATGGACATAGATGGAGTATAACTGATTTACAATGTAGTGTTAGTTTCAGGTGTACAGTAAAGTGAATCAGTTTTACATATACATATATCCAGTTTTTGTTAGATTCTTTTCCCATATAGGCCATTACAGAGTATTGAGTAGCATTCCCTGTGCTATACAGTAGGTAGGACTCTGGATTCTTAAGGCAGGTCATTAACACACTGTGTATGTGAGACTTTGGGTCCCCATTTGGGAAAAGGAGAACAGCAGTGCTGAACCACAGCAGACACTAAACAGATGCAACAACAGAGCCATGCTCACCACTCCAACAGCAAGGTGAGATCCTCAGGACCCATTTCAGTGGGAAAACAAGCAACAGTCTCTGGCAGAAGAACTGGCATAATTGGAACCACACTGCACCAAGACTGGTATCCTGAGCTGTTGATGTTTCCATGCCCGAAACTGCTATGAAAAATCACCAATTTCTTTTAAATCAGGAGATAAAAGAGAAGATGGTAGTGTTTGCAATGTAATGCCCAAGGAGCCTGAGAATATAACGCATTTAACTAATTTTCTTTGCATAAAAAGAAAGCCCATGGATTTTTCCAGCCTTTTTGCATCTATCAGCACACAGCCGTTAGCAGAGATTGTACTGGTGTCGGTACAGCATAAATACAATCATAGAAGGTCACCTAAGAAACTTGACTTTTCTGCCAAGAATGTGAACTGAAGTGTGATTTCCATCTGAATTCAGAAGCTTGGATTATAAGGAGAAAAAAAGGCCCAGAATTTGAGCTTATCTTTAACCCAATAGGAAGCATTAATGACTCAAAACTAGGTAGAAAGCCAGAGAGCACAAATGAGGAAACGAGGATGAGCCTTGCTGATGAACCTGAGACAGCTCTCTTCAGATAGCTCTTTTCTGCCCGTCTCCAGATGAAACGTGGGAATTTCATGACCTACTCCTCATACAATTGAAATTTCAAAACTCTTCACCTTTCTAACTAGCCTCCTTTGCAGATTGCCTTTCAGAGAGTAGTGCTACAAACTCGTTAAAATAGTCTTGATTTTAGCTGAAGGACACAAAGAAGACTAGTGTTACTTCTTTTATTTTCCCCTCAGAAAAGTTTTTTATATCAGAATACTCAGAACACATTTTTTTGGAAAATAATATTTAATTGTTTAATATACATTATAAAATCATTAATTTTATAGTTTCCAACTGTCTAAATACCAAAACAATCTCACATTCTGACAGAAAGAGGAATCATTTTCTATATTACAGCAAAATTAAAATTTATCTGGACTCCAACATCAAGAAATGAGATTTTTAAAAAATCAACATTATAAAGTCTACCTAGAAGAGATCAACAATGACTTCATAGCCTTACTGCAAATATATACAATATTTTTTATTTTAGTTTTTTGAAACACATGACCTGTCCTATTTTAATGATTCATATATTCAACAGAGGGTTCTAATGTAGCGGTCAGAAAAGAGGATTTGGAGGCTAAAGAACAGTGTTCAATCTAGAACTTTCTAGATTACTGCATTTCTATCCCTTGTGCCAGCTAACACATTATAAATGTCTGAATGAACACAGAAATTACATTAACAATTATTTCTTAATCTATAAATTGGAGATAATATCACCTGCTACACAGAATATTTGTAAAGAACAAGTAAAAGAACTAATGGAAGCCATAGCGCTTTGTTAACTTTAAGACTCTGAGTTAAAATTATTTTTAAAAACATTTGTGATAGTAGGGTTTGCTGTTTAATAAAAATATCAAATAAGTAAACTCTAATCTTGGCTTTGATGTAATAGTGTTGTCGAGACTAGCTAGGCAAGTCTACCATCTGTAGAGCATGCTGACCCGCTGGAAATTCTTGGGCAGGAGCTGATACCACAGTCCAGTGTTACTTCTGATGATCAGAAATACTTCTGGACACTATATAGCAAATCAAGGGGAAAAGAGGAAAAAGCCAAGCATTGTACTAGAATCTGTGGTACAACAGTGAATAAGACAGACGAGGTCTATGCTTTAAAAGAGCTTACAAGTTTCAGACAGAAAACAGACCAATATGAGGAATCAAACACATAATAAGACTGTAAGATAATGATGAGTGCTACAAGAAATTAAAACAGAGTTACATGATAGAGTATCTTAGGTCCTCAGGAAAGACCAGTCTGAGAGACTGACACTTGAAGCATGATCTGACTGATCAGGAGGAAACCAAGAAACTAAAGGTAAAAGTGCTTCCTGAGCTGACAGAACAACTAACATAAAGGTCCTAGGACTGAATAAGCCTGACATGTACAGAGACAAAAAGATGGAAATAGGTAGGAGGTGAGGCCATAAAGACTGACAAATGTCAGATCACACAGGGTCCTATTGGAAATGGTAATAAATGTGGAGAGCTAATTGCAATGGAAAGCTATTGTAGGGACTTAAGCAGGGAAATTACATGATATAATTTATATTTTAAAATTTTAATATTGGCTACTGTTTTGAGAACAGACTGTATGTTGGCAAGTAGTAAAAGCAGAGAGATTTGTGAAGAGTGTCTTGTAGAAGAGGAGTCCAGGCAAAATATGATGATGGCTCGATTCAGGTAGAAGCAGAGGAGATGGTGAAAAGGGATAAAATTCAGGATGTATTTTGGAGGTGAAGTCAAGAGGGTATATTATTGCTGCTATAACAGAGAAAAAAATCCAGGCAAGGGAAAAAGTCATTTAGGATGAGTTATTAGTTATTAGATTAGTTATTGACCTAAGTAACTGGATGGATAGATGGCAGTGCCAGGCAATTGATGGAGAGATAGAAGAAGGAAGAGATACTGGACTGAGGCTAAGCCTGTTTATGAGAAGTGGTGCCTCAATTGGAAAGAGTGACAGGAAGGAAAAATGTATAATGTTATGAAAGAGAATCAACCCCAAAGAGCACCCTTTCTTAGAAATAAGAGAAGCACTTTGAAAGACAAGATGGGTAAGTTTATAGATCCACTGAAAGATTATGAAAAGAATTTCATCAGTCACACAAGAGGCCTAGACCATTTCAACAGTTTCCAAACTGCCTGTGCATCAAAATCACCAGGAAAAATATTTTCAAATGGAAATATGAAGTATCTCCCTAACACAGAATTAGTAGATCTTGGGGCTTGATACCTAAGAACTGGGATTTTTAAAGTTCCTTAAGGGATTAAGATGTTTAGAAATCACTGGACTGGAAGATTCTCAACATACTATCACCTGAAATGTGCTGTTTAATAAATCGCCAATATGGCATGAATTACTTTATCTCAAGCCTATTTATTTACTAAGGGTTTCCAGAGGGATTAGAAGATGAAGGGATAGAATTAAATGGCCCTCTAACCTATACTTGTCTCTACACCTCTGTCAACTTCATTCAGGGAGAGCCACGTCCTTGTGGGTGGGTAGCAGTAGCCAGCTGGACTGGGTACGTGGCATATTAAAGCCAAGAATAGAGAATAACTGATGCTCATTTGTGTCTGACCCTTTGTGACCTCATTGACTTTAGCCTGCCAGGTTCCTCTGTCCATGGCATTCTCCAGGCAAGAATACTGGAGTGGGTTGACAATAGAAGGACCAAGTCTCAGGGGGCACTAGACGTTCACTAAAGCTTAAAGGAATTCAGAGAAACTGAGTGTGATGTTCAGTTTGCTTTATGTGTGGCCACATGGCTAGTCTATAGTAGAGCTATCTGATCAAACACTTCTTGAAGTGCTACTGTGCAGATATTTTGTAGATGATGTTAACCTTTACCATCAGTTCATCTTAAGTAAAGAGATTATCCTCAATCATGTAGGTGGGCCTCATCCAATCAGCTGAGAGACTTTAAGAGCACAACTGAGATTTTTCTGAAGAAGGAAATCTGCCTATGGATTGCAGTATCAGCTCCTGCCCAAGATTTTTTAGCCTGTCAGCATACCCAAACTTGGCTAACCAGTCTCCAAAACTGTATAAGCCAATTCCTTGATAAATAGAAGGATGGATAGATAGATAGAGATAGATAGAGATATCATAGGAGATATATATGTATGTGTGTTATCTCATATATATATATATACACATAGATATAAGATACTTGTGTGTATATGATATATGTGCTATATATATCTCCTACTCGGGGAAGGCAATGGCACCCCACCCCAGTACTCTTGCCTGGAAAATCCAATGGATGGAGTAGCCTGGTGGGCTGCAGTCCATGGGGTCGCTAACAGTAGGACAGACTGAGCGACTTCACTTTCACTTTTCTCTTTCATGCATTGGAGAAGGAAATGGCAACCCACTCCAGTATTCTTGCCTGGAGAATCCCAGGGATGGGGGAGCCTGGTGGGATGCCGTCTATGGGGTCACACAGAGTCGGACACGACTGAAGTGACTTAGCAGCAGCAGCAGCATATCTCCTACTGGTTCTGCTTCTCTAGTAGAATCCTGACTTACACATTGATTAAAGCTTCAGTGCCACAGACAGATTGACTGTCCAGAACTAAAACAAAAGAGAGCAAACATCAGGGTCCAAAGACAAACCAACATGGAGGGACTGAGTCAGAGATGAAATTCAGAAAACTCAGAGGAGAGACAGAGTGGGGCCAAGGCCCCACAAGATCATTTGCAATCACAGAATGATGGGAGAAAGACAAGAAAGGTGTCTTACAGGAATAAAGCAAAAACCTGCCATAATCAACTGCTTAGGGATATTAGGTAACTGCTAGATGGGGTTTGCAATTATCCAATTTGTCTCCATAAAGGAAACTCTGGAAGGCAGCCACTTAGGTTTGGGCCTCTGAATAGTATCCCAAAGGTTAGAGGTATACTGAGCTGTTGATTTACTACAGATGTAAATCTGTGGTGTCAGAAACTACTGTGAACTTTACACTGATGATCTTATTTAACCATCACAATAACTCTGTGAAAGAGGTGTTATTTTTACTCCCATTTTTCCGATAAGGAAACAGTTTCAGAGATCAAGTAGTTTCCTCTACATCAACAACTAGTGAAAGAACAGGATTGGGTCCAGGCATTTTGATAACCAAATCCCTCCTGTTTATTTTCTACTGTCTCCTCTATTTTATTTGTGTGATTAGTGTCATCCTGAATTGTCATAAATATCTTGTCTGCTTTTTGTTACTAAACTGCAATCTCCCTGAGGGCAGAGATCTAGTCTTAATTCACCCCTATGCCTACACTCTCAGGACTACACTTTAAGCAGCCCTCTAGGCCCACCCCTTCATTCTCTTAGTCACCCCATTGGCTGGCTTGATTCTGTGGGGGTAATACCATTATGATGATTTGTGTGACTTCATATTACTGGCTTCTCTTCAGAGTTGTCAAGCCAGCCGAGGATTTCGGTTCAAAGGCCAGAGAAAAGACAGATAATTAGACTTTTCCTTTTCTTCATATAACAAAAAAGTTAAAATATTTAGATAATGAACAAAGTTGCAATGTTCTTTCTTTTCATTTTTGTATTTTTAATAGAATGCCTGCTTCATTTGAACATGATTTATTCAGGTGAGTAGAAGTTAACTGAACAACTGGTAGGCTTGAAAAGTTACATTAGCCACAGGGGAAGTAAAATTGTATACAAGGGTAATTATTTTTCCCTGTTAGAAGTTTTCAAGACAGTTAACCGTCTCAAATATTTTGCAGCATCCATAAAATTGAATCAATCACCGGCCAAACCAAATGAAAACAATACCAGTCATCAATATAGCAGATTTCCATCAAAGTACTCAGGTAACTCAATATAATATTCACATTCGGTGAGATTACAGTTCTTTCAAACGAAAATATGGACCAGGGCTTCTTTCTCATACTATATGATTCTGTCTTTGCCTGTATATTGGCTATCAGCACTGTCTATAAAACACAATAAATTAGATAATCATTTGCTCATAAATTAAGTACTATAATCTTCCATGTCTTTAAGATGAATATTCTCTTTAAGGATTGTTGCTTTATTTTCTTTGACTCTTTTTGCTTGGCACGCACAAAATCCTCCTTCTTAAGTAGATCATATGAACATGGCTGTATGACTTTAATTGTAATTTGAGGCACTTGTTTTGGTGATAAAGGTCCAGACATAATTTACAAGGGTACAGCTTTCTTTAAAGCTAGTCTCTTTGGTTTTTATTGTTCAAATGCTAGTGAGAACTCTGTTTATCTCAAACGAGGAGCCAACACCTGAAAAGCTATAGTAAGAAAATGAATAAATGAATATTTGTTGGAGACATATGTTGCATACAATGCAACATGTATGCAAAAATGATTCAATTTCTTACAAAGTTATTAATATATATATAGCAGAATAATTTATAATATATTATATATAAATATATAATATCATTTGTGTTAGTCTCAGTTCCTCCCTGGCACTGACTTTCTTATCTTCTGATGAAGAGGCTTCCTAACCTGTACTACAGCAAGGCAGATGAGAAACCAAATGGAATCTTCTTTTTTTTTTTCTTTAAAGTATAGCTGATTTAAAATATTGTGTTAGCTTCAAGTATACAGTATAGTGAGCCAGTTTTTTGCAGATTATATTCCATTATAGGCTATTATGAGATTAAAAAGCATTCCAGTCCCCTATAATGAAAAGGACATCTTTTTTGGGTGTTAGTTCTACAAGGTCTTGTAGGTCTTCATAAAACCGTTCAACTTCAGCTTCTTCAGCATTACTGGTTGGGGCGTAGACTTGGATAACTGTGATATTGAATGGTTTGCCTTGGAAACGAACAGAGATCATTCTGTCATTTTTGAGATTGCATCCAAGTACTGCATTTCGGACTCTTGTTGACCATGATGGCTACTCCATTTCTTCTGAGGAATTCCTGCCCGCAGTAGTAGATATAATGGTTATCTGAGTTAAATTCACCCATTCCAGTCCATTTTAGTTCACTGATTCCTAGAATGTCAACGTTCACCCTTGCCATCTCTTGTTTGACCACTTCCAATTTGCCTTGATTCATGGAACTGACATTCCAGGTTCCTATGCAATATTGTTCTTTACAGCATCGGATCTTGCTTCTATCACCAGTCACATGCACAACTGGGTATTGTTTTTGCTTTGGCTCCATCCCTTCATTTTTTCTGGAGTTATTTCTCCACTGATCTCCAGTAGCATATTGGGCACCTAACGACCTGGGGAGATTCTCTTTTGATATCCTATCATTTTGCCTTTTCATACTGTTCATGGGGTTCTCAAGGCAAGAATACTGAAGTGGCTTGCCATTCCCTTCTCCAGTGGACCACGTTCTGTCAGACCTCTCCACCATGACCCGCCCGCCTTGGGTTGCCCTGCAGGCATGGCTTGGTTTCATTGAGTTAGACAA
>SJYX01010974.1:257111-268175 GCA_006410675.1 Oreotragus oreotragus
ATTGAGCAGAAGGCAATGGCACCCCACTCCAGTACTCTTGCCTGGAAAATCCCATGGACAGAGAAGCCTGGTGGGCTGCAGTCCATGGGGTTTCTGAGAGTTAGACACGACTCAGTGACTTCACTTTCACTTTCCACTTTCATGCATTGGAGAAGGAAATGGAAACCCACTCCAGTGTTCTTGCCTGGAGAATCCCAAGGACGGGGGAGCCTGGTGGGCTGCCGTCTATGGGGTTGCACAGAGTCAGACACGACTGAAGTGACTTAGCGGCAGCAGCAGCAGAAGCAAATAATGAAATATAGCTTATGGAAATCTATAACTTAGGTAGGGAGGCAGGAAGAGAGGAAGGGAAAAAAGAAATGAAGAAAGAAAAGCTGTAGTCTAACCGTTAAATAGGTCTCTAAAATGCAAATAATATACTGAAGAAGTATTAATATTAAACTCAGGGGGAGATGTTTAAACTTAGTAATATAGAGAGTAGTTTTAGCAAGTAAAGATCTCAGTCTAGGAGAGTGTCACTATTTTCACACAGGGAAACTAAGCAATCCACTCATTCTTCATGTATTAGAATTCCTTCAGAAACAGGATAAATATAGGCTTTCGATGAATTCTTTCCAGAGATATCTGAGTCTTTCCAGAAAGAGATTAATAAAACCTTTAAAGCCAGCTAGCTAATGTTTCTTTCTCTTACATGTTAAGGAACCTGAGTCACCCCAAGAACGTAAGATCCTCTCTTCATCCTCCCTCTCCCCTCATCCTATCATTGTATTGGCCTCATTCATTTAAGCATTAAACAAATATGTGTTTTCTCCCCAAATCCTCACTCTATCCCTCTCTCTAAAAGCATTTCCAGTGCCATTTGTGTAAGATGACTGTAGAATTTATTGTCCAAACTGGGATATTTTAGCTAAGACAAATGGCAGACCAAAGGGGATCCCGGGGCATTAAGTGTAAATCATGACTAGTCCATGAAATTGCTAGGTATTTTGAGAGAGAGAGAGCACATTCACATAACTTTCATTACAGTATATTGTTATAATTGTTTTATCTTATTTGGGGGAGTGGTTTAATCACTATATCATGTCCAACTCTTTGTGACCCTATCGACTGAAGCCTACCAGACTCCTTTGGCCATAGAATTTTCCAGGCAAGAATACTGGAGTGGGTTGCCATTTCCTTTTCCAGGGAATCTTCCTGACCTAGGGATTGAACCTGCATCTCCTGCATTGGCAGCAAAATTTTTTACTACTGAACCACTTGGAAAGACCTTATTTTATTATTAGCTGTTGTTCATCTCTTACTGTGCCTAATTTATAAATGAAACTTTATCACAGGCATGTACGTATAGGAAAAAAACATACTATACATAAGGTTCAGTACTATCTGCACTTTCAGACATTTATTGAGGGTCTTGGAACATATCCCCTGTGGATAAGGAGAGACTACTGTAGTTTTTAAGAACCTGTGGTAGGAATTTGTCATAATTGACATTACAGTGTTTTAACATGATGTGGAAAATTCTTAGTTCAATTTTTCAATTACCAAGAGAAAACTTAACCATTAAGTGACACAATACAGGCATGATCTTATATAGAGAGATAAGCATAGTAGCATAGAGCTAAGCATAGCATATACTAGGTAAATGAGAAGAAACAAAATGAAAAGAAAAAAAAAATACATCTGTCATTGACTTCTTAGAAAATACCAAAAGTAAAATGGATAAGAATAATTTCCAAAATAACTAATGCAAATTTTATGTAGCTGCAAGACTATACCCAAGAAAATGTAGTTTTTTTCCTCTCATCTTAATCCAATTTACCAAAACTGATCATACCTTTGAAGGAAAATATCAGAGTCACAAAAATAGAAAAACAATGGAACCTCTGACCTATAGTAGTGTTCTCTGACAGAAATGCCACATAATCCTGCAGTATTTCTAGCAGTATAGGCATGGGGATGGGGAAAGAGCTTATTGGATTGATACAGGTCAAGAATCCACAGAGAAGGTGCATTATAGAGAAAAGGTTTCATTTCTCTTTATATCAAACCTATTTCACCTATCATTTATAATTATTTCTCCCCCCCAAAAAAATATAATCTTTGAAAAGAGCTACAAGTTGTTGTTCAGTCACACATTGGGTCTAACTCTTTGTCACCCCATGGACTGCAGCACCCCAGGCTTCACTATCCTTCACCATCTCCTGGAACTCGCTCAAACTCATGTCCATTGAGTTGGTGATGCCATCCAACCATCCCATCCTCTGTTGTTCCCTTCTCCTCCTGCCTTCAATTTTTCCCAGCATTAGGGTCTTTTCCAATGAGTCCAGCTCTTCTTATCTGGTGGGCAAAATATTAGAGATTCAGCTTCAGCATTAGTCCTTCCAATGAATATTAAGGATTGATTTTCTTTAGGATTGACTGGTTTGATCTCGTTGCAGTTCAAGGGACTCTCAAGAGTCTTCTCTAGCACCACAGTTCAAAAGCATCAATTCTTCAGTGCTCAAACTTCTTTATGGTCCAGCTCTCATGTCCATACATTACTCCTGGAAAAACCTAAATAGACCTTTGTTGGCAAAGTAATGTCTCTGCTTTTTAATAAGCTGTCTAGGTTGGTCATAGCTTTTCTTCCAAGGAGCAAGTGTCTTTTAATTTCATGGCTGTAGTCACCATCCGCAGTGATTTTGGAGCCCCCAAAAATAAAGTCTGTCACTGTTTCCATTGTTTCTCCATCTATTCGCCATGAAGCAGTGGAATCGGATGCCCTGATCTTAGTTTATTTAATGTTGAATTTGAACTTTAAACAAGAGGATGTTTAAAATTGTAGAAGAACTAGATAACAAAGAATATTGTAGAGGAGAATAATTGTGGGATGGAGATATCCAAATATTCCAAACAATTGAAAGACATAAACAGTGTCCTCATTGATAACTGACTTAGCAGAGTGGAAATTCTGAAATCTTTGCACCTGCAGAGGAGGATGCTCGTGAATTGTGAGTCAGTTTTCACAGCATTCCAGGATTGAACAGGGTCAGGTTCCCAGGGTCAGGGTGAAAAACAAAGATGACAGTGGCCCTGCTCAAGAGTCTTAGTAAGGAACAATGAGACCCACAGATCTCCTATCTCAGCTAATATGTTCTAATTGTTGCATCTCATATACCCCATGTGGTAGACACAGATATATGCCACCCAGATCCTCCTTCAAGGAAGCACTTTTTATCCCCACTATTGGGAGGACTTAGTGGACATCTTCAAGCTCTCAGCAACTTAAGGGTTAGCCTCAGCTGCAAAGAGAGTCCTCAAATAAGGCATGCTTCTCCCAAAAGAAGACCACATTCAGTGATAAACATGAGGGAATAAATGTCAGGTGTTGGTACAAGTCCATCATGAGATACCAACCCCAGGATCACATGCAGGGATGAGGAATCATATTAAAATTGTATATATACTCTAATGCATGGTCAGTACATGACTCTGTCATGAATTTAAAAATCATGGATTCTAGCACTAAAGGCTACAAATAGGAGTGGTCCCTCTTTCCATCACACCCACTGATCCCCTTGAATAATGTGTGTGTTTGTTCCCTTTAAATCTGGGCTTTGTGGGTTTGGATCCTGTGATTCCTACAGGTAAGTGTACACACCAGAAGACACTGCAAAAGTCCCAATTAACTGCAAGTTCAGCTCCACTGGGTCACTTGACATGATAAGAGAACAAAAAGAGAAGTCACCAAACTGGCAAGAACAATTCAATCTGATGAGATAGACATGCTTTTTTGTAGTAGAGAAATTCTGTGGTTGATCTCCATGGAGTCCAGTGGCAGATCTCCTCTGTGTAACTTGGACAACAAGGAAACAGACTGAACCACCAGCTATGAGAAAGACATTGTGACTGAGCTCAGATACTGATGGGTAGGTAAGCCAGTTAGACCAGCCCAGGTCTAAGTTCAATAAAGCTGAAGCAGATCTTGAATGGCTGGTAGAAGAGGAGTATGATTAGCATTGGTTACATCCTTGAGAATAACCTGCTCCAGAAATGAACCACGCTTTCACAAGGAATGAGTCTAATCAGCCAGCAGGCCTCAGCTGAGTTCCACTGTAAGCCTAGCCCTTGGTTATGAGACTGCCCAAGCTTATCAACTCTTACCCAAGCAGCCTTTATTCAATAACTGACTCATGCAGTTATGAAGTACCATGTCATTTACCTTCTCACTAAAGAATATCTTTAACTATTATGGGAACCAAAATAGTTCCCATAATTATTGTTTATCTGACAGTTTTTATTTCCCCTTTTGAGGAATAATTTCAAAAGGGACAAAATTCTTTGTTCATGTACGTCTTTTCCCAATATTTTATTTCATTCCATTCTCTTCTTGTTTGCATGGCTTCTGAAGAGAAGTCCGATGTAACGCTTATCTTTGCTTCACTATAGATAGCATGGGGGTTTTTTCCCCTCTAGCTTCTTTCAAGATGTTTTTCTTTATTTGATAAAATACCTAGTGTTGTTTTTCTTTGGAATTTATACAGCTTCGTGTTTGCTGAACCTCCTGGATGGGTGGTTTGGTGTCTGACATTAATTTAGGAAAATTCTAGTATTTCTCCTGTCTTTCTCTCTCTCCTTCTGGTAGTGCCGTTACTCTTCAGTTACACTATTTTGAGGTTGTCCTTGGATATTCTATTTGGGTTTGTGGGGGTGGGGATTTGTTGTTGTTCGAGGGATTTTGTTTTATTTACTGTTTACTTTTCAGTTTAGGGGGTTTCTATTGTGATACCTTCAAACTGAGAAATTCTTTCCTCAGCCATGTCCAGGCTACAAACAAGCCCATCAAAAACATTCTTTACTTCTTTTACAGTATTTTTTTAATCTCTAGGCTTTTTGTGTTTTTTTTTAGAATTTTCTGCTCTCTGTTTACATTGCCCTCATCTGTCTTTGTATATTTTATTCATTAGAACCCTTAACATAGTAATCATAGTTGTTTTAAATTCCTACTGTGATAATTCCAACATCCCTGCCCTATTTGAGTCTGGTTCTAATGCTTGATTTTGTCTTTAAGTTGTGTTTTTCACCTTTAGTATGTCTTATAATTTTATTTTGGTAGCTAGACATAATGTGCTGAGTAAAAGAAACTGTTGTTAAGTAGGCCTTTAGTAATGTGCCAAGGGAAAGGAAAGTGTTCTATAGTCCTATAATTACATCTCAGTCTTTTAGGGAGGCTGTCCCTCTGGACTGTGAGCTCCACATTTGCTTATCAGTTCCTGCAGAGCCCTTAGACTGGACAGGATGTCTATAGCAGGCTAGAATTTGGTATTTCCTTTCCTTTGCCTAGAAGGAAGGCCAGCACCAGCTGGAGTTGCACATCTCCCTTCCCCCAGGTCAGTTAGGCTCTGATAAAATCCCAGCAGATTAGCCTCTGGTTAGTTTCTCCTGGGGACAAACCTTATTAAGCACAGAATGTTCCAGTGTATTTTGAAGTGGTTCCTTTCCCCCTCCCCCTGTCCATAGCAAAAGGGGATTTTTTTTCCCCCAATATTTACTGTGAGAACTCACTTGAGATCCTAGAGGTAAAACTTATAAAACTGTGAGGGGTTCCTGATGACCAAGTCCCCTTGGAATTTTAATCTCTCATTTTTTTCTTCGATAAGCCTCCAACAACTTGTCAGTTACAGCTCATTTTATTTTACTGCAACAACATCTCCAAAGATATTTCAGCTCATGAGCTTATGCTCCAAGAAACTGTAATTCTCCATATTTGTCTGGCAGTCGCTCCAGTTTAGGAGGCAGTGGTTTGCCCTATGACCTCACTTTGCTTTCATATGGAAGAATTGTTCACTGTTCAGGTTTTAACTTGTCATTAGAATGGAGTGGTAACTTTCAAGCTTCTTATATACAGGACTGGAGACTACTTTAATTCATTCTTTTATTCATTTTTTCATTCAACAACACATGTTTCAAGCCCCAGCTCCATCCAAAGCCTTGTGCTGGAATATGTAAGAAAGAGAGATCATTAAGACAGAGACTACAACCTCTGGTCTGAGTAGCAGAAAAGATCAGTAAAAGGAAAGCCTACTAATAATACAACATTGGCTGTGTTAGAGGCCATTAGAGAGGTAAATCCAAGTGTCCTTTGAGGATGGACCATTTGTACTCTTATTTCTGGAGTAATCAGAAGCATTCAGTTTTTAATTTGACATTGCAGAGAGTGTGTGCTAAGTTACCTCAGTGGTGTTTGACTCTTTGCGGCTCTATGGACTATAGCCCAGCAGACTCCTCTCTCCATGGAATTCTCCAGGCAAGAATACTGGAGTGGGTTGCCATGCCCTCCTCCAGAGGATCATCCCAACCCAGGGATTGAACTGGCATCTCTTATATGTCCTGCATTGGCAGGTGGGTTCTTTACCACTAGCGCCACCTGGGACAGGATGACACTAAACAGGGGCCTCAAATCAGAGGAAGACCATGTGCAAAGGCACAGAGATGAAAAGGTATGCTCTGTGGCTGAGGATGACAAAAGCCATGGATATGTGAGGGGGAGTGTGTGCTAGAGGTAGTGGAAGAAGTTCAGTTCAGTTCAGTTGCTCAGTCATGTCCGACTCTGCAACCCCATGAATCGCAGCATGCCAGGCCTCTCTGTCCATCACCAACTCCTGGAGTTCACTCAGACTCACGTCCATCGAGTCAGTGATGCCATCCAGCCATCTCATCCTCTGTCATACCCTTCTTCTCCTGCCCCCAATCCCTCCCAGCATCAGAGTCTTTTTCAATGAGTCAACTTTCGCATGAGGTAGCCAAAGTACTGGAGTTTCAGCTTTAGCATCATTCCCTCCAAAGAAATCCCAGGGTTGATCTCCTTCAGAATGGACTGGTTGGATCTCCTTACAGTCCAAGGGACTCTCAAGAGTCTTCTCCAACACCACAGTTCAAAAGCATCAGTTCTTCAGTGCTCAACTTTCTTCACAGTCCAACTCTCACATCCATACATGACCACTGGAAAAACCATAGCCCCAGACTGCAAAAGTGAGCAGAGCCCTACATGCCCACTTTAGGGAGCAAGTTCGATGCTATTCAGTAGGCAGTGAAGACTTAGAATGGGGCTTCTCTGGTGGCTCAGCAGTAAACAATCCACCTACCAATGGAGGAGGCACGGGTTCAATCCCTGGGTCCAGAAGATCCCCTGGCATTGGCAATGACAAACCATTCCAGTATTTTTGCCTGGAAAATTCCATGAACAGAGGAGCCTGGTGGGCTATAATCTATGGGGTCCCAAAGAGTCAGACACAACTGAGCACACATAGGCACAGTAAGAAGATCAGAGCCTGCCCAGGAAATTTTGACTGGCTGATGAGTATACAGTATTACCATTTTTAAAGACCTGTAGGAGTTTCCTCAATTGGTTTGAATTTAACTTTCTGTGGCCACGGGTTTATCCTCAAACTTCAAAACTCCTCCTTTTCGATTTAGCTAGAAGTTCATTTCACAGAAAAAAAACTGGATGCTTTTTTCCCAGATTTAATATCAGGAGCAGAGGAACAGCAGCTCCAGCCTCTTGGTCATTTGGAGCAGCTTCCATGCAATATGCAGTCTGTCTTTGCTCTCATCCTTTATGTTCCAGGTCAATTCCTATTTTTAGTTTTCACTTTTTAATCTAAATAATGCTTGAGAATTTTGACAATTTTAGTAGCTACTGCTTCAGCGTCATAAAGTTTACCCAAGTTAGAATTAATAATAGTTTAATAATACAAACTCAAGAAAAATTGTCTTCTTTAACATTAATTTTGTTAGAATTCAGATTATATGAGTTTTGATTATAAAAACATAAAATAAATCTGCTGAAATAAAGACAAGTGAATTTAATGAAATAAATAGAATTTAATTTTTATACATGTCTTTATTCATAGTAAAATTACTGAATCATCAACAAAATATTTAGACATGTAACTCTTAAAATTTTATTTTTCTTATATCTATTTTTTTAATTGAGGTACAGTTGCTTTATAATGTTTTAGTTTCAGGTATATAGCAAGGTGATTCATTCATATACATATATATGTTTTTTCATATTCTTTTCCCTTAAAGACTATTATAAAACTTTGAGTATACTTCCCTGTGCCATACAGTAGGTCATTGTTGGCTGTTTTATACATAGTAGTGTGTTTATGTCAAACCCAAACTCCTAATCTACCCGCTTCCCCCCGGTAACCTTAACTTTGTCCTCTATGTCTGTGGGTCTATCTTGTTCTGTATATAAGTTCATCTGCAGGATGTTTTTTTTTTTAAGATTCCACACAGAAGTGCTGTCATCCAATATTTTTCTCTGGGTTACATCACTCAATATGATAATCTCTAGGCCCATCCTTGTTTCTACAAATCGTGTTATTTCATTCCTTTTTATGGATGAATAATATTCCATTGTATAAATATATCACATATTCTTTGTTCATTATTCACTTGATGAACATTTAATTTGCTTTCATGTCTTAACTATTGTAAATAGTGCTGCAATGAACATTGAGGGGCATGTATTTTTTCAAATTGTAATTTTCTCCGGAGATATCCCTAGGAGGAAGATTGAAGGGTAATATGGAAGCTCTACTTTTAGTTTCTTAGGGAGTCTCCATAGTGTTCTCCATAGAGGCTGTACAAATTTGCATTTCCACCAACAATATTCTTCTTGTTGTTCAGTCACTAAGTCATGTCCAACTCTTTGAACCCCATAGACTGTAGCACACCTGGCTCCTCTGTCCTCCACTATCTCCCAGAGTTTGCCCAAGTTCATATCTATTGAGTCGGTGATGCTCTCTAACCATCTCCTCCTCTACCTCTCACTTACCCTTTGCCTTCAGTCTTTTTCAGCATCAGGGTTTTTTCTAATAAGTTAGCTTTTCACATCAGGTGGCCAAAGTATTGGAGCTTCAGATTCAGCATCAATCCTTCCAATGAATACTCAGGGTTGATTTTCTTTAGGATTGACTGTTTCGATCTTCTTGCTGTCCAGGGGACTCCCAAGAGTCTTCTCCATCACCACAATTCAAAAGCATCAATTTTTTGGTGCTCAGCCTTCTTTATGGTCAAAGTCTCTCATCCATTCCCTCATAGCTCAGTTGGTAAAGAATATACCTGTAATGCAGGAGATCCCAGTTCAATTCCTGGGTCAGGAAGATCTGCTGGAGAAAGGATAGGCTACCCACTCCAGTATTCTTGGGCTTCCCTTGTGGCTCAGCTGGTAAAGAACCTTCCTGTAATGTGGGAGACCTGAGTTTGATCCCTACCCACTCCAGTATTCTGGCCTGGAGAATTCCATGGACTACACAGTCCATGGGGTCATAAAGAGTTAGTCAGTGAGCGACTTTCAGTTCCTCTCATCTATACATGACTGCTGTGAAAATCATACCTTTGACTATATGGATGTTTGTTGGCAAAGTGATGTCTCTACTTTTCAATATGCAGTCTAGGTTTGTCATAGCTTTCCTTCCAAGGAGCGAGCATCCTTTAATTTCATGGCTGCAGTCACCATCTGCAGTGATTTTGGAGCCCAAAAAAAGAAAATGTTGGGACCAGATGCCATGATCTTGGTTTTTTGAATGTTGAGTTTTAAGCCAGCTTTTTCACTCTCCTCTCTCACCCTCATCAAGATGCTCTTTATTTCCTCTTTGCTTTCTGTCATAAGGGTGGTGTCATCTGCATATCTGAGGTTATTGATATTTCTCCCAGCAAACTTACTTCCAGCTTATGATTCATCCAGTCCAGCATTTCACATGATATACTCTGCACTTAGTTAAATAAGCAAAGTGACAATATACAGGCTTGTCATACTCCTTTCTCAATTTTGAACAAGTCCCTTGTTTCATGTCCAGTTCTAACTGTTGCTTCTTGACCTGCATACAGGTTTCTGGTTCCTTTCTCTTCACACCCTCTCTAGCATTCATTATTTGTAGACTTTTTGATAATGGCCATTCTGACCAGGGTAAGGTGATACCTCATTGTAGTTTTGATTGCATTTCTCTGATAATTAGCAAAGTTGAACATCTTTTCATATGTCTTTTGGTCATCTATATGTCTTCTTTGCAGAAATGTCTATTTAGATCTTCTGCCCAGTTTTTGCTTGGCTTGTTTTTATATTGAGCTGTATGAGCTGTTTATATGTTTTGGAGATTAATCCCTTGTCAGTTGTATCATTTGAAAATATTTTCCCTCATTCTCTAGGTTGTCTTTTCATTTGTTTATGGTTTCCTTTGCTGTGCAAAAGCCTTTAAATTTAATTAAGCCCCACTTATTTATTTATTATCTCCATTACTCTAGAAGAGTTGTGATTAATGTCAAAGAATGTTCTGCCTCTGTTTTCCTGTAGGAGTTTTATAGTATCTGGTCTTACATTTAATTCTCTAATCCATTTTGAGTTTATTTTTATATATGGTATTAGGGAATGTTCTAATTTCATTCTTTTACATGTAGCTGTCCAGATTTCCTAGTGCTATCTATTGAAGAGACTGTCTTTTCTCCATTGCATATTCTTGTTACCTTTGTGATAGACTAGTTAACCATAAATATGTGGGTTCATTTCTTGACTTTTTATCCTGTTCCATTGATCTGTACATCTGTTTTTATGCCAGTACCTTGCTGTTTGGGTTCCCTATGGCAGAAAGTGAAGAGGAGCTAAAAAGCCTCTTGATGAAAGTGAAGGAGGAGAGTGAAAAAGTTGGCTTAAAGCTCAACATTCAGAAAACGAAGATCATGGCATCCAGTCTCATCACTTCTTGGGAAATAGATGGGGACACAGTGGAAACAGGGTCAGACTTTACTTTGGGGGGCTCCAAAATCACTGCAGATGGTGACTGCACCCATGAAATTAGAAGACGCTTACTCCTTGGAAGAAAAGTTATGACCAACCTAGATAGCATATTCAAAAGCAGAGATATTACTCTGCCGACTAAGGTCCACCTAGTCAAGGCTATGGTTTTTCCAGTAGTCACGTATGGATGTGAGAGTTGGACTGTGAAGAAGGCTGAGTGCCAAAGAATTGATGCTTTTGAACTGTGGTGTTGGAGAAGACTCTTGAGAGTCCCTTGGACC
>SJYX01010974.1:268596-299833 GCA_006410675.1 Oreotragus oreotragus
TAAAGCTGAAACTCCAGTACTTTGGCCACCTCATGCGAAGAGTTGACTCTTTGGAAAAGACTCTGATGCTGGGAGGGATTGGGGGCGGGAAGAGAAGGGGACGACCGAGGATGAGATGGCTAGATGGCATCACTGACTCGATGGATGTGAGTCTGAGTGAACTCCAGGAGTTGGTGATGGACAGGAAGGCCTGGCGTGCTGTGATTCATGGGGTCGCAAAGAGTTGGACATGACTGAGCGACTGAACTGAACTGAACTGAACTGAATGGCTCAGTTGCAGTTTGCCTGCAAAGTGGGAGATCTGGGTTCAATCCTTGGGTTGGGATGATCCCCTGGAAGAGGGCAAGGCAACCCACTCCAGTATTCTTGCCTGGAGAATCCCCATGGATAGAGGAGCCTGGTGGGAAAGAGTCGGACATGAGTGAGTGACTAAGCACAGCACACAGCATCATACTGTTTTGATTACTATAGCTTTGCAGTATAGTCTGAAGTCAGGAAGGCTGATATTCTCCAGTTGTTTTTCTTTCTCAAGATTGCTTTGGCTAAATCATTCTTAATATGTTGCTAATTTCACTTATTTATAAACTATATTTTTATACATAATTTTCTATTTTGTATTATGAAGGTATAGTTATAATACTTTCATTTATGTTCAGTCACATGAAAATTATAGCTTTGCACATATTTTGTAAGATTATAGCTATGAAAGTATACTTATTCCTCATAAATTAGGGCTGGAATAGGAGCTGGAGATAAAACTTAAGAAGCCATCAGTGGGAGTCACAGATTTAGATGAATCATAAAACTGAGGGACTGTTTAGAAAGTACATGGTTTAAATTTCCTCTTAGTAATTATGCCAGATAGAATTATCACCTTGTCAAAAATCATCAAAACTTGTTTGAATCACAGCTAAAACTAAAATTCCCAGTTTTTTCAGGTGTTTTCAGACATTTTAATATAGGCGCTAAATTTATAACAACTATCATTAAATTACAAGAAGGTAGCTTCATAAATATTTAAATAGTAAATATAAAATCCCTTAATTCTACACTTTTTTCATGAGAAATGGATATCTCATCAACAAATATGCCTTCAGATTTCATCTAAAATGGACAATTTTATAGAGATCAGCAAAATGGCTAAAGTAAGAACAGGCAAATCCTATAAAAATTTTCTTTGTACTGTCCACCTCCTTCTAAATTGTGTGTGTGTGTGTGTGTGTGTGTGTAGGTGGCCCTGATCTAAGACATCTTTATATCTTTATGTTAAGATATTAATAATACCAAGGTTGAAATTAGTTATTTTCCTTGATAAATGAAGAATGTTTCCTCAAGCTAAAATAATTCATTCCCAAAAAAATACAATATAATAAGATATTTCTGAGGGTTGGCCAAGTAGGTGTATAGGTGGCCCTGATCTAAGACATCTTTATATCTTTATGTTAAGATATTAATAATACCAAGGTTGAAATTAGTTATTTTCCTTGATAAATGATGAATGTTTCCTCAAGCTAAAATAATTCATTCCCAAAAAAATACAATATAATAAGATATTTCTGAGGGTTGTGGCCAAGATGGCAGACCAGTAAGCCCCTAAGCTCACCTCCTCCTGCAGGCACACCAAAATTGCCACTACTTACAGAAGAGCTATGACCAACCTAGACAGCATATTAAAAAGCAGAGACATTACTTTGCCAACAAAGGTCTATCTAGTCAAGGCTATGATTTTTCCAATAGTCATTTATATGTGAGAGTTGGATAATAAAGAAAGCTGAGCTCTGAAGAATTGATGCTTTTGAACTGCTTTGTTGGAAAAGACTCTTGAGAGTCCCTTGGACTGCAAGGTGATCAAACCAGTCAATCCTAAAGGAAATCAGTCCTGAATATTCATTGGAAGGACTGATGCTGAATCTGAATCTCCAATACTTTGGCCACCTGATGGAAAGAACTGACTCATTGGAAAAGACCCTGATGCTGGGAAAGATTGAAGGCAGGAGGAGAAGAGGACAACAGATGGTTGGATGGCATCACCAACTCAGTGGACATGAGTTTGAGCAAGCTCCAGGAGTTGGTGAAGGATAGAGGAGCTTGGTGTGCTGCAGTCCATGGGTCACAAAGAGTCGGACATGACTGAGCAACTGAACTGAATTGAACTGACAGAGCAACTATTTATAAGGACAACCTGAAGACTAGTAGAAGAGGTTTTTCACAGATAATGGTATAAGGAAGAAACCACAACAAAATAGGTAGGAAGGATAGAGATAGTATGATCAGGACCCATACTCCTGGGTCAGCAAGAACAAACAGGAGGAATATCACAGCTGTAGAGGTTCTTCCCAAGGAGCAAAGGGACTGAGCCCCACCCCACATCACACTTCCTAGCTTAAGGGCTCTAGACCAAGAAGATGAATCCTAGGACATCTGGCTTTGAAAATGAACAAGGCCTTATGTTTGTGAGAACTGAAAAGCAATAAGAAACAGGCTCTACTTTTAAAAGGCATGCACAAAATCTCACATGCTGTGAGTCCCAGCACAGAGGTAATAGTTTAACAGAAAACTGGGTCAGACCTGCTTGCTGATATTGGAGAGCCTCCTGCAAAGGCAGGAGACAGTTGGGACTCCCCTTGCATATGGAGATGCTAGCTGCTGTTTGGGAAGCTCAGTACCTCAAAGATACTTTCACTGACAAGCACCATTTTAGAATTCTCCCTCTATCTTATTGGCATTGAAGGCTTGCCCTACCCAATAGCAAGTCTGAAGCAGTCACACATCCCCAGGCCAAACAGCCAGCCACATGGGGACCCAACCCACTAATGGGGTTTATGGCTACCATGCAAGCAAGGACTTCATATCCAGCTGACTCAGAGTGCAGCCTCACCTACCAGCATGCCCACAGTAGTCACCCCTACCACAACAGAAGGGAAAATGCAACCCACAACCCACAAATCATATAGCTCTGGTTACCATAGAGGAATGTACTGCTGGGCCCCGCAAGATGTCTGTTTACAAAAGACCACTTTCCAAGATCAGAGATGTAACTGACCTTCCTAATACATAGAAATAAAGATAGAGAATTAGGCAAAATGAGAAGATAGAGGCATATTCTCCCTAAAAAAAGGACAAGACAAAAATCTCAAGAAAAGAAGTAAATGGAGATAAGCAATCTGCCTAATAAAGAGTTCAAAGTAATGATCATAAAGATACTCACCAAACTGGGAAGTAGAATGGATGAACACAATGAACATTTTAAAAGTCAGAAAACATAAAAAGAACCAAACAAAACTGGAAAAAAAAAAAACACAACAAAAGATTGAAAATATGGAAAGCATCAACAGTAGATTGGAAGATACAGAGGAATGAATCAGCGATCTGGAAGACAAAGTAGTGGAAATTACCCAAATTGAACCGAAACAAAATNCCAGAACACTGGAGTGGGTAGCCTTTCCCTTCTCCAGGGGATCTTCCCAACCCAGGGATCAAACCTAGGCCTCCTGCGTTGTAGGCGGATTCTTTACCACCTGAGTCACAAGGGAAGCCTAGATTGAAAGTAACTGGATGGAAAAAGTACACCATGCAAGCAGTTAGGCATAAAGAAGGCTGAAGTGGCTCTACCAATGAGATAAAGTGGATTTCAAGACAAAAATGTCACAAACAGCAAGGAAGGACTTTTCATAATTATAAAACATTCAAAAAGATGATTCTGCATGTGTATGACCTAATAATAGAACAAAGAGAGCATTGAAATATATGAAGAAAAAATGAGAAAGGGAGGAATGGGCAATCTGATATTACCATATTTGAAGAGTTTTAAACTCCTTAGCAATTGATACAACTGGACCAAAAAAAAATCAGGAAAGATGTAGGTTCTGAGTAATACCACCACCTATCTTAACCCGAGTACATTCATGAAATTACACTCAGCACCTGTAGGATACACGCTGTTAAGGTCCATAGAACATTAACCAGGACAGACCTTACACAGGGCTGCAGGCAGATCTAACACACGACACGTACGTCGGATGGAGAACTAAGAAGTCAATAAACTGTTCATTTTTATTAGAAGTCAATAAAGCTAAATATTTGGAAGTTAACACACTTCCAAATATTTGGAACCTAATCCAAGAAGGAGATCACCAGAGAATTTCGAAAATACTTTGAAATGGAAAGGAACTGAATGAAAATAGAAGATTGGGGGGATGCAGCTAGGGGACTGCTTAGAGGAGGGTTTGGGGCTTTAAAGGCTCGTTTTAGGCGGGAGGTGGCAGTGGATAGACGCTCTCCGCTCTCCGTACCCGTGGTTGGGAAGAGCAGAGGAAGCCCGCGTGAGTGGGCGAAGGGCGGTGTGGGGGGCTCTGGGCGGGTCCTCTGTCCAGCCTCCGCCTCAGCTCTGCGGCAGCCGGGGACGCTTCCAACTCTCAATGCATCTGTTGACTCATCTGTAGCAAGTGGTCGGGCTCAGACGCGACACTCGGTGCTCTCGGCTGCTGGGTGCCTCCGAGGCAGAAAGCAACAGAAGTGGAATTGTAACTGTGGGCAAGAGCTGGTAGCTGCTCAGTAGAGATGCCAAATAATCGAAGCCTCAAAGCACAGTCGCGTCGCCAGGCTACAAGATCGGCTGCTGTGTGCTCTCAGTACTCAGATGGTTCCCAGGGGCACAGACGTGGCACAAACAGTTCTGCCTCAAGCACCAGACGGCTGACTTCCCTGCCAGTGGACTTGTTCTCACCAGAGGCAGGAGGTCCAGGCTGACTTCGTTTGACTTGCTCCGGACGCCCTTGGAAAATCACTGTCTTTGTTCTTTGGGTCTATTTCCCCTTATAAGTTGCCTGCGTGATTTTTAAGATTTAATCAGATACTGAGCAAAGTCAAAATCTCTGCCTCAAAATAAATTCTGGTAAGACAGGTACAAGGAGCATCTCTTATTTGTCCCAGCTCTCATTAAAGGAGATTCTTTCTCAAAGTTACTGGATTCCTGCAATAGTAATTTAGAATATGGTTTAATGTCCAGAAGGAAGCACACCTCACTGGATCTTACACTGGAATAAACTGTCCTTCTGAGTAGTACCAGACCATCTCAAGTTACATTCTCCAGACCAGCTCCCAAGAGGCCACTCCAACAGCTGGCCCAGCAGCTTCTCTGGGCTGTGGGAGGCAGCGGGCTGCCTGGGGCTGACCTCGTCCCACTGAATTGTATGTGATAAGCACAGTATTTGGAATGAAACACCTCCAGTTTGCCAACTGGCAGCATTAACATACTTTTTGGCAAAACTCAGAGAAGCAATACTCATAAATGTAATCAAAAAGAAGCACAAAGCAAGCGCGACTAAGGGGCAGTCCACAGAGCACCACCCTAACACCTCCGGAGTCACGGGAGGCGGCCAGGCGCTGTCCCGGGCTGGGGGCATGGCAGTCCCCCGAGACGGGCGGTCCTGGGCCGGGAAAAGGACCTCAGAGTGCAGAGTCACGGGAGGCGGCCAGGCACTGTCCCGGGCTGGGGGCACGGCAGTCCCCCGGGGGGGTCCCCTGAGCCAGGAAAACGACCTCCACGGACACTTGGTGATGCTGGAATAAGATCAGCACATGCATTAATAATAAATCTTTCCAATGTGGATTTCCTGGTTTGGGTCATTGTGCAGTGACTAATGCTCAAACTACCGCACAATTGCACTCTTCTCACACGCTACTAAAGTAATGCTCAAAATTCTCCAAGACAGGCTTAAGCAATATGTGAACCGTATCAGTTCACTCCCTGATGTTCAAGCTGGCTTTAGAAAAGGCAGAGGAACCAGAGATCAAATTGCCAACATCCGCTGGNTCAATTCTCAGATCAAATAGAAAATCAATAAGGAAATTCTGGCCTTAAATGACACATTAGACCAGATAAAATTAATAAATAGATACAGTACATTCCATCCAAAACCAACAGAACTTTTAAATTGCTAATGAAATATTCTCCAGAGTGGATTAGATGCTAGGCTCAATAAATTTAAGATGTCTGAAATCATATCAAATGTCTCTTCCAACCACAAAGGCAAGAGATTAGAAACAACTACAAGGAAAAACTTTGAAAATCAAAAACATGTGGTTGCTAAACAATAGGACACTAAACAACCAGGGGGTCATTGAAGAAATCAGAGAGGAAACGGAAAATTGCCTGGAGATAGACGGAAACAAAGGCACAACAATCCAACGTCTGTGGGATAGAGCAAACGCAGTTCTAAGAGAAAAACTTATAGCTACACCGGCCTACCTCAGGAAATAAGAAAAGCCCCAAATAAAGTATCTAACCTTATACTTAAGGAACTAGAAAAAGAACAAGCAACAGCCAAAGGTAGCAGAAGGAAGAAAATAACAAAGATCAATGGAGATAAATGAGATAGAAAATGAAAATTAATAGAAAATATCAGTGAAACTAAGATCTGGTTCTTGAAGATATAAATAAAATTAATAAATCTTTAGCCAGACTCATCAAGAATTATCATACTAAGTGAAGTAAGTCAGGAAGAGACAAATATTATATGACATAGCTTATATGCAGAATCTTTAAAAAAGGATTCAAATGAACTTGTTTACAGAACAAACAGACGCATAGACTTAGAAAATGTGCTTATGGTTACCAGGGTATAGATTGGGGTGTGGGCAGGGATAGATTGGGAATTTGGAATTGACATGTACACACTGATATATTTAAAATAGATAACCAACAAGGACCTACTGTATGGCACATGGAGCTCTGCTCAGTATTCTGTAACAACCTAAATGGGAAAAGAATTCAAAAGGAATAGATACATGTATACATATAACTGCATCACTTTGCTATACATCTGAAACTAACACATTATTAATCAACTATGCTCCAATATAAAATTAAAATTAAAAAATATAGAATAAAGGAGAGCAGGCCCCCTGCCAAAATAAAATGAGAAAGAAAAGTTACAACCACCACCACAAAAATACATAGGATTATAAGATTACCAGAATTATACCCTCAAAAAATTAAACAATCTAGAAGAAACAAACAAATTCCTAGAAACATGCCATCTCCCAAAAATGAATCAGGAAGAAATAGAAAATATGGACAGATCAGTTATCAGTAGTGAAATTGATTCAGTACTTTTTAAATTGCCAAGAAGCAGAAGTCCATGACCAGATGGCTTCAAAAGTGAATTTAACATTTAACAAAGATTTAACACCTATTCTGGTCAAACTAAGATAAGCTTCTAAACTCATTCTACAAGACCAGCATCATCCTAATTCCAAAACCAGACAAAGACACCACAAAATAAATAGTAAAATAATAGGCCAATATCACTGAAGAAAAAAGATGCAAAAATACTAAACAAAATATTGGCAAATTATATTCAACACTACAGTTAAAAGATCATGCACGTGATCAGGTGAGATTTATCCCAGGGATGTAAGGATGGTTCAGTGTTCACAAATCAATCAGTGTGATAGGTCACACTGATAAATTAAAAGATCAAAACCTATGATTATCTTAATAGATGAGGAAAAAGCTTTAGACAAAAACCGACATAGATTAATGATAAGAACTCTCAACAAAGTGGGTATAGAAGGAATGTATCTCAACATAGTACAAACTATATATGACAAACAAATAGCCAACATTACTCAACAGTGAAATAGTGAAAACATATCTTTTAAGATCAGGAGCAAGACAAGGATGCCAACTCTTGCCATTTTATTCAACATAGCATTGCAAGTCCTAGCCATAGCAATCAGACAAGAAAAATAAAGAATGCATACTGGAAAGGAAGAAGAGGTAAAAATGTCATAGTTTGCATATGACATGATACTTTATATAGAAAATCCTAAAGATGCCACCAAAACCTATTAGAATTAATAAATGAATTCAGTGGTATACAAAGTTAATATACAGAATCTGTGGTGTTTCTAAGCATTAATAAAAACTCTCAGAAAGAGAAATTGAGATAACTATTCTCCTTACAACCATATCAAAAAGAATAAATCACCTAGGAGTAAATCTAACCAAGGAGGTAAAAGAGGTATACCCTGAAAATAAGACATTGATGAAATAAACTGAAGATACAAATGGAAAGATATACAATGAAAACAAAAGCAAAAATAAACAATTAGGACTACAAAAATCTAAAAAGCTTTTGCACAGCAAAAACTATCAACAAAATGAATAGGTAGCCTAGTGAGTGGGAGAAGATATTTTCAAATGATGTGCCTCATAAGGGGTTAATATTCAAAATATACAAAGAACTCATGCAGCTCAACAATGAAAAGCAAACAAACCAACTAGAAAATGAGCAAGTCCAGGCAAGAGTACTGCAGTGGGGTGCCATTGCCTTCTCCCAGAAAATGAGCAGAAGGTCTGAAAAAAAATTTTTCCTAAGAAGACATACAGATGGCCAACAGACACATGAAAAGATTCTCAATATGACTAACCATCAAGAAAATGCATGTCCAAACCACAATGAGATATTATTTCACACCAGTCAAAAGGAGTCTAATCAAAATAACAACAAACAATTGTTGACAAGGAAGTGGAGAAAAAGGAGTCCTCATGCAATGTTGGTAGGAATGTAAATTGGTACCACCACTATGGAAAACAGTATGAAGTTACATCAAAAAATTAAAAATAGAACTGTCATATTACCCAGCAGTTTCACTTCTGAGTATTAACCTGAAGAAACATAAACACTAATTTGAAAATATTATGCACTTTAATGTTCATTCTCCAGGCCAGATTACTGGAGTGGATAGCCTTTACCTTCTTCAGGGGATCTTCCAACCGAGGGATCGAACCCAGGTCTCCCTCATTGCAGGCAGAGTCTTTACCAACTGAGCCACAGGGGAAGCCCTTAATGTTCATAGCAGTATCATTTATAATAGCCAGTGGAATAACCTAAGTGTCCGTCACAGATGAATGGATATAGAAGATGTGGTATAAACATATAATAGAATATTAGTCATTAAAAAAAATAAAATCTTGCATTGACATAGAAAGACCAAGAGAGTATTCCACTAAATGAAAAAAGTCAGAAAGATAAATACCAAAACAAAATGAAAACAGATCATAGATACAGAGGACAAACAAGTGTTATCAGAAAGGAGAAGGATAGAAGGCTGGACAAAATAGATAAAAGGATTAAAAGGTAGAAACCTCCAGTTATAAAATAAATAAGCCACAGGGATGTAATGGCATAAGGAATGTGATAAACAATGTAATAAATTAGTATGGGGACCGATGGCTAATAGATTTATCATGGGATCATTTTGTAATGTATGCCAATGTCAAATCACTGGGTAGTACACCTGAAACTAACATAATAAGTCAACTATATTTTAATAAACATAAATAGTTTCAGTATTAAAAAAATAAGGTACCACTCAGCTCATCACAGTCTCATAATTATACATAAAAGGTAGCTAACTTTTGCATTTAAAGGAATAAAAGAGATGTTATCCATTACACAACAAATTACTCTGCTATCCAAAAATCTACTCTTAATCTCTGGTTCCTGGTGGGGTGTGAGTTTGTATGACAGGACCTAGTTAAACCTGGTAACACACAAGCAAAGTGGGCAATCTTGGGTCTAGGTTTTAGGGACCAGACTGAGTCATGCAGGACTATTAGCTGAAGGGCATAGGCAAGTCCACTCCAAGGAGAAGTCAAGTATGAGCATAAAAGGTGCAGCAGCAGACCTGAGATTTAAGGTGCCTTTTAGCTCAGTCCGTAAAGAATCTGCCTGCAATGCAGGAGACCCGGGTTTGATTCCCAGAAAGATCCCCTGGAGAAGGAAATGGCAACCCACTCCAGTATTCTTGCCTAGAGAATCCATGGACAGAGGAGCCTGGTGAGCTACAGCCTGTGGGGTCATGAGAGTCTGACAGGACTAAGCACACATCACATGCAATAAGAGATAGCAGACCAGGCAAGAGGTCAGGAACCAAGAACAGGAACAAATCAGGAAATGGACTACCCCAGAAAGGAAAAAACGACAGGAACTCCAGGCTACTGCTATATTTGGTGCTGGCCATATGAAGTCAGAGATATTGGATTGGCTGAGTTAATGGCTCAGGGCATGGTCAGACAGTAGAAATGCCAACAAACACATAAAGCAAAATCTAAAAACTTCCCTTTTAAAAAATCAGGTTTCTTACTATATCTAGGAAAAGATTTAGTTGGCAGCCGTATAGCCCATCCCCTTTCTCAACAATCACCCCCTGAAAAAAGGAACATTTTATGCGAAGAGTTGACTCATTGGAAAAGACTCTGATGCTGGGAGGGATTGGGGGCAGGAGGAGAAAGGGACGACCGAGGATGAGATGGCTGGATGGCATCACGGACTCGATGGACGTGAGTCTGAGTGAACTCCGGAAGTTGGTGATGGACAGGGAGGCCTGGCGTGCTGCGATTCATGGGGTTGCAAAGAGTCGGACAGGACTAAGCGACTGAACTGAACTGAACTAAATAGTCATTATGAAACTAAATCCTCTAAGAATTATCTTCGCCAAGTTGGACACTTTCCCTCACCATATCCCAAGGAAACCTCATATGCCCTCTTTCTTGTACAACAAAGTTCTTGGAATTTGTTCTTGTATATTGGCATGTGAACAGTAATACTTTAAAATTCTCAGTTAAAGATTATCAAAGATTCTCTAGAAACATTAATTGTCATAATTTCAACTCCTTAATAGCAAATAGAAATGAAATCCAAATGTTTGACCACATAAAATTCAAGAGAAAAATTTTCACTCTGCCTGAGATGTTAATAAAGGAATCAAATGGAACATGATTTTATCTGACCTAAGGTAAAACTTTAAGGTTTGTATAATTTCATGAGTATTCATTTTTCTCTTACTATTTAGTAAGGCCAAATATAAGGCGAATGGTTAATGAGGTACTACAAAATCACTTTTTCTCTTCACTTTACTGCTAATTTTTTTCTTAATTTTATTTTTATATTTAATTATTACAGTTTCTCAATTCAAAGATTCCTAGTATTTTATACTTTGGCTTTTCTGAAATCAGAGTCTTTCTTACAATCCACATGTATATTTATTGCAAATATTCTTTTTCCTTAGAAGCTGTTACTAATTTGAAATTGCTTCTTAGAAGTGAATTCAGAAACTATAGCATTAAAAAATTTTAATAATAGTCTTATTAAAAAAGAAATTTAAGAAGACATATCTAGATTAGTGAATAAATCCTAAATTTTGCTGAAGAGAATCTGCTGATGTGCAGCTTTAGGTAGTTGTTTGGATAGTAGATTGAGTACATACATTTATTTTCTCTGACTCCCTGGATTTCGTTAAAATCATATCAAAGTGAAAAAAAAACCTTCTCAAGGGAATCTTCCTGACTCAAGTGTCAAACCTGGGTGTCCTATATTGCAGGCAGATTCTTTACCTTCTGAACCACCAGGGAATCCCTCTAAGAAGCATATCAAATCGTTTCTTGACCTCTTGGCTCATATCGAGTGTACAAAGCATATCACCCAAGGACAATGGGAAAAGGAAAAAAAAAATGCCAATCACAAAATTTCAGAAGCTAGAAAAGAGATGGATAAATAATAACTGACTTAGCAGTAGCAAAACTGAATCATAAAAGCTAACTCTTAAGCCAGGTAGGAAAAATAAAGAAATAAAATTCATATTGCAAAACCTTAAAAGCACAGGAATTGAAGACATCATCAGGTTCTTTTAGAGGAAAAAGATCAAGAGTAAAACTGAAGGGTGATTGAGTTAAACAGGAAAAAGGCAAACAAGCAAACAAAAAACTGGTTTCTAATATACTAGCACAGATAAGAGAAATTACAGACATTTTATAAAAGAAAAAACAAGAGGATGCCTGAAAAAAATGTCTTGGAAATTAAAACCTTGATAAGTATAGGGAAAACAAATTTTAGGAAGTATCCCATGAATTAAAGCAGAAAGATTAAGAGCTGGAAAATAAGATAAAACAAGTGAGAAAATTAGAGGATTAGCCCAGAAGGTCTGACATCTAAATAATAGGAGCTTCAGTAAAAGAGACAGTAGACGGAAAATATGGCTAAAGTAATTCAAGAAAATTCTAAGAAGTGTAAAGTAAAGTGAAGTAGCTCAGTCGTTCAGTCACGTGTGACTCTCTATGAAACCATGGACTGTAGCCTGCCAGGCTCCTCTGTCCATGGGGTTTTCCAGGCAAGAACACTGGAGTGGGTTGCCATACTGAATGACAAAATTTTTTTTTCAGATTGAAAGTACACACATAGTGCCTATATAAAGAGTAAAGTGATCATCATAAACTTTCAGAACACTAAAATCAAATATAAAACCCTAAAATCTTGAAGAAAAAAATTGAAAAATCACATATTTTTCCAGTTACTGGTGTCATGCAACAAATTCTCCCAAAGCTTGGTGACTTAAACAACAATGTTATTATGCACTTTGATTTTGTAGGTCAGTAAATTGGACAGGGTACAATAGAAATGACTGTTTCTTTTCTGCAACATCTGCAACTTCAGCCGGGAAGACTCACAGATAACCCAACAGATGGATGGAATCATCTGAAGACTCCTTCACTCACATATTTAGCATTTGATGCTGTCAGCAGGAACCTAGCTGGCACTGTTGACAGAAAAACTGTGGCCTCTCTCTTTACCCTGATTTCCTTAGAGACAAGTGTCTAAAGTATTCAGACTTGTTTTTTTACATTTTTTATTTTTAAAAACTTTATTGAGGTATAGTCAATGTATAACACTGCATGTGTGTGGTAGTATATAAAACAGAATGACGTCCTTTTTCCATGGTGGAAGTTAATTTAAAAATGCATAAAAGTGAAAAATTCTGAAGAAGCGATTCAAGCATGTTATTTAGAATGTGAAGAGAAGAATCAGCCAAAAAATTTAAAGGAAATGTTTCTGCAGAATGGGAAAGGGGAGACAGAGGATTTCTGCTTTTGTAATAAAACTTCAGGAACAATTTATATGCACATATAATATTGCCAAAACAGATAGAACATAAGCAAGAAAGAAGGGGCTTAGAAATTTCTCAGTTAAATTTGTCTCTGAGGGTTTTCGGAGTCTTTCATTTGTATTGTTGCTGGCGGCTGTGGTGGAGTTTGGCTGTGTTGGGTGATAGTGTTTTTCAGTAGGGAAAATTTTCATACTAGACTGGCTAAACATTAGAATCACCCCATTCTTGAGGCTCACCCCTAGATATTTTGGCTAATGATCCAGAGTGGGAGATGGTCCTAGGAATGTTTCTAAAGCTTCCAGGTTGAGAACTACTGCACTTGAAGTGGGTCTGCAAGATTTTTCTGGAAAGAGCCAGGTAACTACTTAGATTTTGGCACATATGGCCTCTATCACATGTTCCTCTATGTTTTTGTTTTGGGGTTTGTTTGTTTTTGTTTTGCTTTACAACCCTTTAAAAATGTAAAAACCAGCCTTAGCTCATCAGTTCAGTTCAGTTCAGTCGCTCAGTCATGTCCGACTCTTTGCGACCCCATGATTCGCACCACGCCAGGCCCCCTGTTCATCACCATCTCCCGGAGTTCACTCAGACTCAAACGTCCATTGAGTCAGTGATGCCATCCAGCCATCTCATCCTCAGTCATCCCCTTCTCCTCCTGCCCCCAATCCCTCCCAGCATCAGAGTCTTTTCCAATGAGTCAACCCTTTGCATGAGGTGGCCAAAGCACTGGAGTTTCAGCTTTAGCATCATTCCTTCCAAAGAAATTCCAGGGTTGATCTCCTTCAGAATGGACTGGTTGGATCTCCTTGCAGTCCAAGGGACTCTCAAGAGTCTTCTCCAACACCACAGTTCAAAAGCATCAATTCTTTGGCACTCAGCCTTCTTCACAGTCCAACTCTCACGTCCATACATGACCACAGGAAAAACCATAGCCTTGACTAGACGGACCTTAGTTGGCAAAGTAATGTCTCTGCTTTTGAATGTGCTATCTAGGTTGGTCATAACTTTTCTTCCAAGGAGTAAACGTCTTCTAATTTCATGGGTGCAGTCACCATCTGCAGTGATTTTGTAGCCCCCAAAAATAAAGTCTGACACTGTTTCCACTGGCTTAGCTCATGGGCCATACAAAAACAGGCCCTGGGTCAGAATCGGCCAGCAGGCTGTAATTTGCTAACCATGGTACAAGAGATCCCTGCCTAGTTATCCTTCAGCACCTAGTACTCTGCTTCTTTCTTGTTCATGGCTATTTCAATTAAACATTATATATTCTCCACATAAGTTTGTTTTTCTTTCCCTCTGGCAAGCTTATGACAGTAAAGTATTTGAAAAGGTACAAATATAAAGGCGAAGGTGAGAAAGGTGAGGTGATGGCAGCAGATGAGGAATATCAATAAATCACCGGAAAAGAAAAGCAACTAACAAGTCGTTGGACACTGGCACCTGACCAAGCAAAGTGGGGAAAGCTAACATGTGGGCCCCTTACAAAGGGGACTACAAGTGTCAATTAAGCCAAAGTGCCTCTGGAAACTTATTACAGCCTCAGGACCTGAAGGCACAGCAGAAAATGGGCTAAAGCCACATGTAAGGGTGGTAAACGGAGAAGGCAATGGCAGCCCACTCCAGTGCTCTTGCCTAGAGAATCCCGGGGACAGAGGAGTGTGGTGGGCTGCCGTCTATGGGGTCACACAGAGTCAGACAAGACTGAAGCGACTTAGCAGCAAGGGTGTAAAAGAGAGCCTATCCCTAACTCCCTCAAAGCCCCAAGGCAGAGGATTATAGGATTTTTCACTGTGCAACTGAACAGCTCAAGAGAATATACTTCATATTTCCTGTAATAAGACCACCTTTTTGCCTTTTATCTATCCTACAGTGAAGTCTGCTAGCCGACTGTGCTTGCACTTCATGATTCCATTTGCTTCTTAGTATCTCCTTCTAAATATGAGTCAGAAGCCAAGCATTGCCATATACTTGAGAAAAGTCTCTAATACAAGAAGAGGCCAAAAATAACAGGAATGGAAGCCAAAGAAAACAAAGCATATGCAAGGAAAAAATTAGAGAGTGTATTTCAATCACAAAATAATAACATTTTATTTAAAAAGAACCAAGTAAGAACTTTAAAGCAGTTAAACATAGAATAACTAAAAAATTCAATAGGAAATCTTGAAGATAAAGTAGAAATTTCTAAGAAAACTAGACTAAAAAGACAAATGGAAAATTGTTTTTAAAGTTAAGAAACTTAGAGGATTAGTATAGAAGGCCCAACACCTTAAATAATAGAAGTTCAAGAATGAAAACTCAAAGAAAATAAAGAGAAAAATCATTACAGAAGTATTTAATAATATAAGACAGTTTCCAGAATCAAAAGACAAAAACCTCCAGATGGGAAGGGTTTATCTCACATGTAGTGCATATAGTATAGATATCATCATATATGAATGATAACACAACACAATGAAATTTTAGAACCCCAGATGTAAAACAAAGAGCCCCTCCCCATGCCCTACCCTGTACCAAACCTTTTAGGAAGAGAAAACATCTCATTGAATAGAGAAATGGAAAATCAAATAGCAAGACTTTCCACAGCAAGACTAAAATTTAGGGAAAGGGAATATACAGAGCCATGCTTTTTATTTTTATTTTATTTTTTTTAATTTTATTTTTACTTTATTTTACTTTACAGTACTGTATTGGTTTTGGCATACATTGACATGAATCCGTCACGGGTATACATGAACTCCCAAACATGAACACCCCCTCCCACCTCCCACCCCACGTCATCCCTCCAGATCATCCCCATACACCAGCCCCAAGCATCCTGCATCCTGCATCAAACATAGACTGGTGATTTGTTTCTTACATGATAGTATACATATTTCAATGCTATTCTTCAAAATCATCCCACCCTCTCCATCTCCGTCAGAGTCCCAAAGTCTGCTCTACACATCTGTGTCTCTTTTGCTGTCTTGCATGCAGGGTCCTTATTACCATCTTTCTAAATTCCATATATATGTGTTAGTATACTGTATTGGTGTTTTTCTTTCTGGCTTACTTCACTCTGTATAAATTTTCTGTGAAAAAATGGTTTTGATTTAAAAGTTTTACTACACCAAATTGTTGGGAGTTGACTCTGTATCTTTAGTTCTGAAATGAGTCTCTTATAAGTAGGATATACAGGGATCTTGGTTTTTTAATCCAATCAGCCATCTTGACTGAGCACATTTGATTTAAGTATTCAGTCCATTGACATACAAAGTGATTATTGGA
Source organism: Oreotragus oreotragus (assembly GCA_006410675.1). NCBI lineage: Eukaryota > Metazoa > Chordata > Mammalia > Artiodactyla > Bovidae > Oreotragus > Oreotragus oreotragus. Next base: position 284,812 of record SJYX01010974.1, read on the forward strand.
AGGTATGTCCTTATTGGCACTTTGTTACTCCTTTTCTGGTTGTTTTTGTAACTCTTCTCTGTTGACTTCTGCTTTTATTCCCTTGGTGGCTCAGAGGATAAAGCGTCTGCCTGCAATGCAGGAGACCCGGGTTCGATCCCTGGGTTGGGAAGATCCCCTGGAGAAGGAAATGGCAAATCTCCCTCAGAGTCCCAAAGTCTGCTCTACACATCTGTGTCTCTTTTGCTGTCTTGCATGCAGGGTCCTTATTACCATCTTTCTAAATTCCATATATATGTGTTAGTATACTGTATTGGTGTTTTTCTTTCTGGCTTACTTCACTCTGTATAAATTTTCTGTGAAAAAATGGTTTTGATTTAAAAGTTTTACTACACCAAATTGTTGGGAGTTGACTCTGTATCTTTAGTTCTGAAATGAGTCTCTTATAAGTAGGATATACAGGGATCTTGGTTTTTTAATCCAATCAGCCATCTTGACTGAGCACATTTGATTTAAGTATTCAGTCCATTGACATACAAAGTGATTATTGGAAGGTATGTCCTTATTGGCACTTTGTTACTCCTTTTCTGGTTGTTTTTGTAACTCTTCTCTGTTGACTTCTGCTTTTATTCCCTTGGTGGCTCAGAGGATAAAGCGTCTGCCTGCAATGCAGGAGACCCGGGTTCGATCCCTGGGTTGGGAAGATCCCCTGGAGAAGGAAATGGCAACCCACTCCAGTATTCTTGCCTGGAGAATCCCATGGACAGAAGAGCCTGGTGGGCTACAGTCCACGGGGTCGCAAAGAGTCGGACACGACTGAGCAACTTCACTTTCACTTTATTCCCTTATGGGTTGATGGTTTTTCTTTAGTAGTAAGCTTGTGTTTGTATCTCTCTAGTTTTAGTGTATCTATTGTAGGTTTCTGATTTGTGGTTACCATGGAATTTACATATGTTGACCTATAACTATATCTACTTGTTTTAAATTTATAGTCATTTAAATTCAAACACATAATAAAAGATCTATAATTTTTACTTCCCTCTCCTTTGTGTTTTTGATGTCATATTTTACCTCTTCATGTTTATTCATTTACTATTATAGCTATAGTTGATTTTGCATTTTTTGTCTTTTAATTTTTGTAATAGCTTACTTACATTGTTGATTCTCAGTGTTTACTATAAATCTGCTTCACTAGTGGGATTTTTCCTTTTCTATAGATACTTACTTCTTGTTATATCCTTTTCTTTCCCATTTAGAGAAGACCTTTCAACATTTCTTTTAGGATCAGTTTAATATTAATGAGCTCTTTTGATATTTGCTTATATGACAGGTTCTTTGTATCTCTTCAATTATAAATAATAATGTTGCTGGTAAGAGTGTCTCATGTCTCAGTGCTTTGAATATACCATGCCACTCTTTTTTGGCCTACAAAGTTTCTGCAGAAAAATCAGCTGATTACTTTATGGGGTTCCCTTGTATATGACTCTTTATTTTTCTCTTGCTACCATTAGAATTATCTGTCTTTAATTTTTATCATTTTAATTATTAAATATCTTGGCATAGATCTGTTTGTGTTCATCTTTTTTAGGACCCTCTGTGCTTCCTATACCTAAATATACCTTCTTCAGGTTTGGAAAGTTTCAGCCATAATTTTATTAAATACGTTTTTTACCCCATTCTCTCTCTCCTTCTGTTTCTGGGACCCCTGCAATGTGTTGGTACAGAGGTGCCTTGGACTATTTTCAGTTTTCAATTTGCTTTCCTTTTTGCTGTCCTAATTCGATGATTTCCATCATTATATATTCCAAGTCTTTATCACTTAGTCTTCTGCTCATTTCTTCTAGTGTGTCTTTCATTTCAGTTATTTTATTCTTGAGTTCTGCTGCTGCTGCTAAGTCACTTCAGTCGTGTCCGACTCTGTGTGACCCCATAGACGGCAGCCCACCAGGCTCCCCCGTCCCTGGGATTCTCCAGGCAAGAACACTGGAGTGGGTTGCCATTTCCTTCTCCAATGCATGAAAGAGAAAAGTGAAAGTGAAGTCGCTCAGTCTGTCCGACTGTTAGCGACCCCATGGACTGCAGCCCACCAGGCTCCTCCGTCCATTGGATTTTCCAGGCAAGAGTACTGGGGTGGGGTGCCATTGCCTTCCCCGATATTTGTAGATGGTAAGTATAATACAAGGTAGGATATGATCAATCCAAAGAGCTATAGGAGCACAAAGAAAAGAGGGACTAATGATCAGTGGTCTGTGGGAAAGACCATCCACTGCCCACCCAATTCATCCCAGACAGTATGTCAAGGCTCCAGCCCGGTTCTCTACACACGTATCTCATATACGGATCAAGAGAGGGCAGCAGAAGCCACAGTAGCTGTCTGGTTGAGGCTTCAGCGATCCTGATTCCCAACTCTCTTTCATGTTAAAATAACTAATACAGGGACTGTCTTGGTGGCCCAGGGGTTAAAACTCCATACCTCCACCACAGGGGGTTGTGGGTTTCAACCCCTGGTTTGGGAACTAGGATCCTCATGCCGCACGGGCACAGGCAAAAAAAGTGCCTCCCCCCAAAAAACTAATATGTACCCCTGTCAAATGGCTCCAAATTTAAGGCCTAATATTTTAAGATCTAAAAGACACACCCAGAATTACCTAAGTTACACTTTAAACTCTGTTTCACTTATTATCCCTGCTGCTGCTGCTGCTGCTAAGTCGCTTCAGTCGTGTCCGACTCTGTGCGACCCCATAGACGGCAGCCCACCAGGCTCCCCCGTCCCTGGGATTCTCCAGGCAAGAACACTGGAGTGGGTTGCCATTTCCTTCTCCAATGCATGAAAGAGAAAAGTGAAAGTGAAGTCGCTCAGTCTGTCCGACTGTTAGCGGCCCCATGGACTGCAGCCCACCAGGCTCCTCCGTCCATTGGATTTTCCAGGCAAGAGTACTGGGATGGGGTGCCATTGCCTTCCCCGCTTCAGTTCTGACTAGTTCCTTTTTTATATTTTCTAGTTCCTTGTTAAAATTCTCAACCCGTCATCCTTAATTTTCCCTTATTAACATTTTTATTACTAGTATTTTAAACTCTTTTTTTCTGATAAATTATTTCTGTTTTGTCCATTATATTGTCAGGTTTTCCTTGCTCTTTCAGTTGAAACAAATTCCTCTGGTTCTCATTTCACTCATCTTTTTCTATCTCTATAAAATTACATGAACAGCTTTCTGTGCAGCCTTGAAGGGATTTTTCTTGTGTGGGAGTGTTCCTAATGGACTGCAGCCCACCAGGCTCCTCCGTCCATTGGATTTTCCAGGCGAGAGTCCTGGGGTGGGGTGCCATTGCCTTCCCCGGGCTATCTCATAGAAGAATGTATTGAACTTATTTTTAGCCTAAACAGGTGGATTTAATGAGTGGAAATTATGGGAGGACTAAGCTTGCCAAAGACAGTGGGTAAACATCTTTAGATTGAAACAAATCGCCCATCGAAGCTCTTTACCAAGTCAGCGCAGCTCTCCAAAATGAGGGAGTACAGTAAGTAAAGCTGAGGCAGTCGTTTCCGGCAAACAAAGACCTATTTTGTAAGAAATCTTCAAGGAAGATTTTCAGTCAAAGGGGCAGATGCTAGGTGGAAATTGTCACCTACACACACACCGAAGAGCACCGAATGTTTTAAAAGTGAGAATATGCATCAAAGACGTTTTTTCTTAACTGCTTGAAAAGCCTGTCTAAACCAAAAGTAGGAAAACCTGCAGCCTAGGATTCGTGGAAGCCCGGGGCCGGGGGAGTGGCCTGCAGCCCTTCCCGCACTGAGGGCTGGCCATGCCCTCTGCGGGTGCGAGTCCCGGCCCCGCCCACGACCCTCTCACCAGCGCCAGGCTCCGATCCCGGCCCAGCCGGGGCCTTGGGTCTCTGCAGCCAGGTCTCGGGACTCGGCCCACTTCGGATCTATTGGCAAATCCTGTTGTCTCCCTTTAAAGTGTGTCCGTGACTTGCCCCTGGCAGCCTCGGTTCTCAGGCTGCCCTGAGAAGGGGACTTGCCCCCTACAGCCTCCTGGTGGGGGAGCCTGTCAACTTGCTCAGTGGCTGTGGGTTGAGCTCAGATGCATGACAGATATGGGGGCTCATTTTTCTCGTCTGCAAAGTGAGGGGGACTCGCTACTTCCAAGCTTCCTTTTTCTTAAAAAAAGAGGTGACCTGAAAGATGGTGTGGGTCTGCCCAGGCTGCCACAAACAGCAAGGCCACCGCCGGGGCAGCTGAAGCCAGGAATGCTGTCGCACTCAGCCCTGGAGGCAGGCTGGCCGGGCCCAGCGTGTCCTTCTGAGGCCGCTGTTGGCCTGCGCGTGCCGCCCACGCCCCTGCCCCCGGGCGGGCATCGCCCTGTGCGTGCATGTTGCCTGTGCCCTCGCCTCCTCTTGGCCTGAGACACCAGTCCAGTGGGGTCGGGACCCACCCGAGGGACCCCACCTCACCTCTTTACAGGCCCGTCTCCAGACCCGAGGTGTGGGGTTAGGGCTGCAGCGCATGAATGTTGAGGGGACCAGTTCAGCCCCCGACGGATGACAGGAGTGCAGCCTGGGGTGCCGTGTGTGACCGCCGGCCACCAGAGGGGACCCGGTGCCCAGGCCTCAGGGCGCTGGCCATGGAGAGAGGCGATCGCGAAAACAACACTGAGCGAAGAGAAGGCGGTTTCGAGATTGCTGTGCTTCCGACTCTGTTTATTAAAAGATTTTCCAGTAAAGCCTCCTTGTGAAAAAGTGGGGATTTTTCCTCCCGTTGTTTTGCTGCCTGATCACCAGCCAAACAGGTGAGTGGAACACGAGCTTCGCCCAGACGGCCTGGCTGCCCGGCGTCACCTCTGCCGAGGAGGCTGTTTTCAGCGAACTCTTTCATCTGGTTTATTGTCTTTCTCTCTGGTTTAAATATAGACATGAGCCCGCTGTGGCACTCCAAAGGCAGCTCACCCGGGCTGCTCACCCTGGAGCCTCCTGTGAACCTTGCTTCCGAGGGCAGGAGGCCCGGCCCCCGGCCCCCGGCCCCCGGCCGGGACTCGGCGCTGCCAGGCAGGCCCTAGACCACTTGGCTTACAGCGAACGAAACTAAAGAGAAATTTAAAAAAAATCGATTCGGGGCTTGTGGTTTGTTCCCGGGAAGCCAGGAAAGTGGCTTGTGTTTTTCTCCTCGTACCATTTGGAGACCTGCTGCATTTTCTGAGAGCGACGTGAAGTTTCAAAGAAAAAAAAAGAAAGAAAGAAAGAAACTCTCTGGCGTCTGGTATTCTGCGGTTTCATACATCCCGAGTGTTCTTCCCGGGCATTCCTAAAGCGGTTTCCTTCAATAATTAATTTTTCCACTAGCGCAGGCGGATGGAGGGCCAACTTCAGACCATCCTCAGCGTGACCTCAGCTTTAGCCTCACTAATCAGAGAGAGCAAGAACTTTCTCCCACTTTTCCCCGTAGGCTCGGTCAGGTTGTCTTGGCACATTGGATCCTGGAATGACAGCCGGGCACGGATTGCTGANCCCCGGCCCCCGGCCCCCGGCCGCCTGGCCCCCTGGCCCCTGGACCCCGGACCCCGGACCCTGGCCCACATTCTACAGCCGGGGCCTGGGGCTGGGCCTCCACGGACGCTGTGTTCTAGGAGTCTGGCCGCCTCCCCAGGGTGGTGGACACCATTCATATGTCACCGGAACAGCCGTTTTCTTGCTTCAGCCCTTACCAGTGCAGCCCAGTCCCCACAGGGTAGGAGCTGTGACCTCTGAGCTGGTTTCTGGGGAAACTGCCAAACTCGGGGTCCCTAGGACGCCCGGGCCCCTGCCTTTCAAGGGTCCCAGCACCCGCACACCTGCTGCACACTGACCGTCCTCCAGGGCCCCCAGCCCAGCCTGGCCCTGGGGTGGACCTGTGTCCCCCGGCCCCCGGATGTCGGCTGTTGGCAGGGCCGGTCTCGAGAAGGCACCGCTGGACAGGGGGCTCGGCCCGGGGCCCAGCCTGGAGCGGGCCCCCTCCCCGCGGGCATCCTCGGGTTTCCCCGGCGCCTCCCGCCTCTCAGCCCCCTCCCAGCGTTCCACTGGGGGCTTCTTGTTTCTTGTAAAAGACAAGATTAGGGTAACCACGGGGCCTATTCCCACCTCATCTCATAAACACACAGGGAAATGCCGGTGACACACGCGCCGTCCTGAAACCACTTGTTTTGAGCTGAGTGGAAACACGACTTCCTCCCTGAGTCAGGCCGGGGCCGCGGCTCCGCAGCCCAGGCACCTCGCGCGGCTCCATCACTGTTTCCACCGAGGCACCCGCTCTCCCGGGTCCTTCAGGAGGGGGTGGTTGTTTGTGTCTGTCCTGTGCTGTGTTAAAGTCACCAGGTGGGTTCTGAGGAGTGAGCGCCCCGCTTCATCCGCCATCCACCTTCCCAACAGAGTAGAGTGCCCCCCGACCCCGGCTCCGGACAGGCCGGGGGCGATGCCTGCTCAGCAGCAGCAGGAGCCTTGGAAGCCCGGGACCCCCGGCGGGCGGCTTCGGCCCCTCGACAGTGGGGCCCCCTCCTGTCAGGCACTCTGCAGCCCTCTGGTCACGCTGCTCTAGAACTTTCCCTCCCCGCCCCGTGCCCCCTGCCCCACGGGCAGCATCCCGCCCTGCATCCTTCCAGGCAGGCCAGGGGAGGGGACCGGCGGGCTCCGCATCCTGGGAATCAGCTGGCGAGGGACGGGGAGGCCCAGCCTGGAGGGGACACAGGATCTGAATCGGGAAGGCGTTCAGGGACAGGCGCAAATACATCCCTTAAAACCGTGACTTGGCGCTAAGCCTGCAGAGGTCCGATGCCCCTGCGTGTGCGGTGAGCGAGGCCCCTGCCATCACCTCCTCGAGGGCTGGACCTCCTCGAAGGCTGGACCTGCTGGAGTCCAGCGCCCAGGGCTCCAGACCCCAGGGCCCACGCTGTGCACTTGCAGAACTCGGGGGTCTCCGCCCCAGGGTCCCCGAGGGGCCCACCATGCCCCCACCCGTCCCTGACCCTGTTATTCATTCTGGCTGTGCTCCGTCAAGGGCGGGTGCTCATCGTGGCTGATCCACTTGCTGCCGTTTTCCAGCTTTGCAGTTTCTTTGATCGGTTCCCATGACAGCTTCCGGAAAGGCCAGACCTGGGCTCCGGGTGAAGCTCCACGCCTCACCCGTGTTCGTTCCAGACTCTGTGGTAGCACCCTCTCTGAAGCCGCAGAGGCCAGAGGCACGCCGTGAAGATGTGCTGGGCCGCTTATTTACCCTGATTCTTACGAATCCCCTAACGGGTCACTTCAAGGTCTGAAAAACCTTGAACAGCAGAGCCGAGCGTCTCCGGGCCTCTGCCCCGCCCCCACGGCCGCTCTTGCATCCCTGCAGCCTCACTCTCTACAGCCTCTCCGCTTCCTCTCATGGGCTGTGGTTTCGTCTTTGATTTCAAGTTCATTCAACACTCAGCACAACGTCGTCACATGGACTCCCCTCGTACCTGCTCCGTGCCCCCCAGGCTCCCCAGGCTTGACGCCCCCCTGTTGCCCCTCTGAGGTTGGCACTGCCCCAGCGAAGCGGCAGGGGAGCTCCCCCCACCCTGCTCCTCCGGGTGCTCTGAACCCGCCTGTGCCCCAGACATCCAGACGGGGTTGACAGGTGGCCCAGTCCTGCCGTGGAGACGGCATGCTAGCAGTGAGGAGGCTGCTCTCCCTGAACCTGGATGTGGGGGCCAGCCTGCGTCCCGGGACCCTCGGGGGCGGAGGGGGGCTGCTCACCCTCCGTATCCATGCCGTGTCTGGAGTGGACACAGCGCAGACGCGGGGTGGGAGACCCCAGCCGGCATGAAGGTGGAACTGGGAGCTTTGAAATGGTCCCTCCTCAAAGCAGGGCTGAGCGACCTTCCTTCACTCACAAGGCAGCCCCCGAACAGGCTGATGGACCAGGCTCTCTGGCCACATGATGGAGGCACCATCTTCCAGTTTCCCGGAAACGCAGTCGGGTGGCGGCGGACTCCCGGGGCCAGGGGGCGCCTGCTAGCCCGCTGGTGGGCGTCACACGGGCCTCACGCCTTGGGCTCCAAGCACAAAACGCTGATGATCAGGGACGACTCTGCTCTGAGCTGCGTCGCCTGTGAGCCGTCCATGTTGGGGCTGCCTCCAGCCATACGTCCGCAGGGCTCTCCAGGGAAATTAAACTTTCTTGTGTTTCTAATATTGCATGACGTTCTCTTTCACCATTCTTTTCTTTCTTTTTTTTTTTTTTGGCAAATGAATGTGCACTGGAATCTGATTTCAGGTCGACTAGATTAGAGAGACATCTTTGGCACATCTATGTCTGGAAATGCTGAGGTAAACCCAGATGAATCAACAATACAAAAATCATGGACTTTTAATATGATCCTTAGTTGATTTGCTTGATATGTTAAATAAAAAAGTTTTCTAAGGCATATGTGCTTTTAAAACTTATTTATTTCTTGATGTGATGCCTGGGAGTCATTTCACACTAATCTTGGGAGTGAGAGTAGCGTCGGGATCACAGATGGAGCAAGACCCCCCACCAGACACGGAACCATCGGAGTAGCTGCGGGCACAGGGCCCTGGGCTGTGTGCTGGGAGTGGCCAATGGTGAGACCGTCGTTTTATTTCCACTTTGGGCATCAAGGTTATTTAAGGCATCAGAGCAATTCCTGGTGCTGCTGTCAATAATGGAAATTGTCAAATACCATTCAGTGAGGTCTAAGAAGTGTTTCACTTTTTTTTTTTAAGGCTGGTGGAAACTTCAAACCCAGTCAAATGGCCTGGCCCCGTGGACCATGCTGTGCAGACCCTGCTGCAGTTTCTGGTAGAGACACATCTAAGACGAAAATAAGGGCACAAGACCGCCCCCCGCCCCTCCTGGGGCCCCACGCTCGTCAGACTTGAAATGTCAGTTTTCACAAACAGAGCCCGACTGGAGCCCTGCCTGACTCGGTGCCCCCACAGTGGGTCCTTGAGGAGCCGCCTCAGAGATGGACAGAACATTCCGGGCTTTCCCTCCCACCCCGGCCCGCCCAGGGCTGTGTGTCTGCTTCTCTTGGGGGCGGGCGCCTGGGCGTCGGGCAGAGAAGACAGAGCCCAGCGCAAAGCTAGACGACGCGGCCTGAGCCGGGCCCCTCCCCATCCGCGGCAGGACCTCGGGTGGCTCTTCACGTGTGTAAAGTGGGGGCTTGTGGGTCTTCCCTCGTGGAGCTGTGAAGGGGGCCAGCACGCGGACACCTGTAAATCACAGCTCTTTGCAGGTTTACTGTGAGTATTCCCCTCGAAGTGTCTGAACTCCTATCAGCAGGTCCCTTGAGTTGACTCCCCTAGATCTACCTCCGGGCCAAAAAGGCCCCCCAAATCTGAAAGCCCCACATGTTCCCCAGGCACGTGGTTCCCCTGCACAGTCTCACCAGGTTCAAGTGGCTGGACTTCACCTCCCGGCTTCCCCCATCCCCATCGAGGACGCCGCCAGCACGCGGGTGGCCCTCCCTGCCTCCCACCAGACTGCACTCCTACACAAGGACACATCACCCGAAGAGGCCCCAGAAATGCTGGTCAGCTGGCAGGCCCCCCGGGGGCTCCTGCTCCCCCACAATCACCTTCCAGCGCCACCTGCAGCTCCACGGCACCTGCCTGTCTCTAACTTAGAGACGACTCGGTCCCGGGGAGCTGTGGTCTGGACGCCTGTGTCCTCGAGTTCATCTGCTGAAATCCCACCCCTTAGGGTGTTTTCCAATAAAGACCCTGATGGTGGGAAGATTGGGGGCAGGAGGAGAAGGGGATGACAGAGGATGAGATGGTTGGATGGCATCACCAACTCAATGGACATGGGTTTGTGTGGACTCCGGGAGTTGGTGATGGACAGGGAGGCCTGGCGTGCTCCAGTCCGTGGGGTCGCAGAGAGTCGGACACGACTGAGTGGCTGAACTGACTGAAGGGAATGGTCTCAGGACGAGGGGCCTCTGGGAGAGGGGCTGGGTCTCAAGGCTCATCACTCGGGGCTGGTGGCCCAGTCAGAGGGACCCTGAAAGCTCCCACGCCCTCAGCACCCACCACGTGAGACCTGTGCCCAGGAAAGGTCCTCCCGGAGGCCTGTGCCCCGGAAAGGTCCTCCCGGAGGCCTGTGCCCCGGAAAGGTCCTCCCATTGGCCTGTGCCCCGGAAAGGTCCTCCCGGACACCGCGCCTGCCCACACTGCTGTCTTGGCCTCACCGCCAGAACCGTGCGGGGCAGACGCGTCTGAACAGGCGGCAGCCCCGGGCCAGGAGGAGCGCGGGCGACGCGGCGCAGGGGCAGGAGCCTGACGGCTCCTCAAGACCCCGGACGAGGGAGGAGCACGTGGCCCAGCAGTTCCGCGCTGGGTGTGCAGCCAGGGGACAGGCGAGCGCGGCCTCGGCAGCTGTCTGCACTCGCGGGCGCCCAGCGGCTGGGAGGTGGGAGCAAGCCCCGTGTCCGCCGCGGGACACGCCGCGCGGCCCGGGCGCACAGCGCGGTGTCCCCCGCCTTCAGAGGCAGGGAGTCCCGCCCAGGCTGCACCGCGGGGCCTCGGAACGTGCCGCCCGGCGAGGGCGGGCGGAGGGCGGCGGCGGGCCGCGGCTGGAGGCGGGCGGGCGGCGCGCCGGGTCTCGCGGGGGAGCGCTGTGCGGTGACGGCCGCGCTGCAGGGTGGCTGTGCGTTTGGTCGCCGGCGGTCAGGACGGTCGGTGTGACGTTCTGCGTATAAAGCTGGAGTCAGAGCCGGCGTCTCCCCTCGGGGGGTCTTTCCGGGGCACAGTGTTGCAGGTTCTTGGGGGAATTCACAACAGTCGTCGGTGAGATTGATTGGGGGAGGCAGCCAAGTGTTACTCAGGGTCCAGGCGGCGCAGCGTTCGGCTCCGGGGCTCACAAGTGGGACCGTCTCAGCGCCTTGAGCCCGGGCGCCCGGGCCAGCCCACAGGCCCCGAGGCTGGGAGGCAGGGCGGGTCGGTGCCCGTCCCTCCGGCCCAGCGGCTCCTCTGCGGCCGGCAGACCTCCGCGCAGGAGCCTCTGGGTCAGAACTCCTGCCTCTGCAGGTCCTGAGCCAGACGCAGCCCTGCTGCTAAGTCGCTTCAGTCGTGTCCGACCCTGTACGACCCCATAAATGGCAGCCCACAAGGCTCCTCCGTCCCTGGGATTCTCCAGGCAAGAACACTGGAGTGGGCTGCCGTTTCCTTCTCCAACAGACGCAGCCCTAGAACCTCAGAAAGACCTGCTATGTCCGGTCTCTAACACAAAGTTCATCTTAATCAAAAGCAAGTGAGGCCAGTGAGCGGGCGGCTCTCTTCGCACACTTGGCTCGTGCCAGTGACTCAGGCCAAGGACAGGAACCACACTGCATTTGACCTGGGCGTTTTCCCCTGAAAGCGAACGTTGACTCATGAGTCGCTGCTCTGACCGCTCCTTCTGGCTGTGGCTCCTCCTAGCTGCGTCCTCGCTGCCCTGCAGGCCAGGGGTCTCCCAGGCAGGCCCCCGCCCCGGCATAGAGAACAGATGCCCAGCACACAGAGGGTCCTGGGCGCTCCTGCCTGGCCGCTTCTGTGATTAAGGTAATTCTCGTGTCAGTTATGAAACATCCATTCTGAGTGTGCTGTGCAAAGAACTCATTTGAGGTTGCTCACCTTTCCCCTCTGTTTCCCCCTTCCCGGGAGAGGCAGAGCCGGGACAGGAGGCGAGGCCGTTGCGTGGAACCAGGTGTCAGTCCCTGAGGACGTGGGTCCAGTCAGACGCAGCCCGCAGCGCTAGCAGCCCCAGGACGCAGTGGACAGAGGGCGCCTGCACCCAGGGACCCGCATCCGCACAGCACGGCCCTCCGGGGCTCAGGGAGCGTGCGGCGTGCTGGCCAGGAGAGGCGGGACTGCAGACCCTGACTGGAGCTGCTGCTCATTTCCTGGGTCCTGGCCTTCTGCACCCTGTGCAGCCAGAGAGAAACGCCGAGGGCCGGGAAAGGGCCGCGAGAGCCTGTTGACCGGCGAGCCCTGGCCCTGCTGCGCCCCGCTCTCTGTCCTCAGCCCCTGCCCCCGTCAGCTCTCTGGGGCCCAACGTGTGTCCACGCGCATCTGAGCAGAGGGTGGGCGGGAGGAGGCCTGGCCACCAAGAGGCAGCTGCAGGCAAGCCCCGCGGGCAGAGCACGGTTTAAGGCTGCTTGAAGGCAGGGGCGCCGCTCAGCATGGAGAGGAGGCGTCTCCTAGCGTCGCCCGGGGCAGCGCGAGGCCTCGTGCTCACGCGCCCCTGTGGGCTGGGCCTCCACCCTGGACACAGGCCAGAGCCCGTCCGCTGAGCCTCAGCAGCCGCAGACCGTGGGCTCGTCTCTCCATTCTCCTGCTCCCCACTTCCTTCCTCTGACATCCACTCGTCCTCCCAGGTGTGCCGCCGCCTCATCCTCTGTCGTATAAAAGCTCGTCTGGCTGTGCCAAAGCAAACAAAAGGAAAAGACAACCCTCAGAATGGGGAAAAGTATCTGCACACAAAGAGGACAACGGATTCATCTCCAAAATACACAAACAGCTCACACGGCTCTGTGTCAAAAATGCCAACAGCCCAATCAAACAAGGAACAGATCTAAATAGACGTTTCTCCCAAGAAGACATACAGGTGGCCAAAAGCACATACAAAGACGCCCGGCGTCACTAATTATCAGAGAAAGGCATTCAGGAGGGTCCTGATAGCGTGCTTTTAACAACTTGAAGTGACCGAGGAAGTCTGAGGAAGTGGAACCCTTCTCAGAACCCCGGGGAGGTCACCCCTAAGGGCTCCCATGCCCCGCTCTGCACCTGGGGAGCACTGAGCCTGAGGAGGTCACAAGGCTGTCTAGGTGACCCCTCGGAAGTGGAACCCAAGCTCGCGAGTCTCCGTGGCCTCCCTGCCCTGCACTGCAATCTCCACGTCTGGAAAAGCGGAAGGATGTCCACCTCGGGTCTTACGGCATTAAAGGCAAAGGACGCTTGCTTCTCTTCGCCCCTAAATGCGGCCCACAGCCCCAGCGGACGTGGGTGAGGCTTCCTCCTGACCTAGAGGATCGCTAGCCGCTGTTCCCTGAGCCACGAAGGGCACATGGCCCGTTCATTTGGACGACACTCGTGGGCAAAGGGACCTGTAGATGCAAGAAAGCCAACTCACTTTGGTTCTCAGCGACTCATACAGTTTATTTCTTTCTTGTGGTTTATTTATTTCATCAACAGAGGACCTTGATGTAATCATTTCCCTGTAATCTGGAGATAACATCTCTTTCACTAAATATAGAAGATGCCTCTGTCAATGCATTTTACAGGCAAGCCCTGTCTCACATGGAAATTAAGCAAGAAATTGGAATCACTAATAATGACATACCGGTGGCGTGGGTGGGCAGCTGAACTTAAGGTGTCCCCATTAGCATGGCATGACTGGAGTCAAGATGCAGAAGACGGGTCACACCCCTGTGGCCGCAGGCGCACGCCTGCTGGGCTGGCCCTCTGTGCACACGGGGCCGTGCACGTCAGCTCAGGCACTTGGTAAGGCCGTGGCCCCTAGAAACAGGCCTGCAGTCGTCCCTCCTTGTTCCGAGGGGCTAGGTCTGCACCTGGAGAGCTGGTCTTGGCCGTCAGCGTCTCAGGAGCACGAAATGGGGGGAGACCAGACAGCTCATCCAGGCGCGTTCCACCCCGCGAGGGCGGGGCCCAGGCGGTCAGCACCCTGGCCCACACGCGCCCTCTGGGTGAGCCCTCCACCCAGCCACCAGGGAGCCCCCCGGAGTGCCACGCGCCTCCGACGGAGGCCGAGACTCAGTGTTCACCCACACCCGCGCCCCCCGCTCTCCGGAGCTCGCCCTCTCTCTGTGGGTGCTGGGTGGTGAGGCGGCCTGGGGGCAGGGCCAGCCAGACGCCGTCAAGGAGAGAAGGTGGCATGCACTCTGGGCAGAGTCCCAAGCTGGCCCTGTGGTCACCCTCTCCTGCTTCCTAGACTTGGGGGGGATAGGCTGGGGGGTGTCTCTTCTGTGCCTGGGGAGGGGCTCCAGGAAACACCTGGGGGGCTGGAGAGCCTGCCCTGGGAGAGACTCGCGGTGCATTTCTTCGGCCAGGAGAAGGCCCCGGAGAGAGGCCGGCGATGCCCAGGGCTGGGCAGCCACTGTCGGTGTGCGGAGGCCAGTCTGTGGCCTGGAGCACCCCCGCTCGACCTGTCCCCCTCCCCGGGCCCCCGGGGCACACCATGGCTCTTCCTGTCTCCCACCTTCCTCTCTCTGAGCTGGGCTGGAGGGGCTGCCCCCGGGGCTCACTGACGCAGAAAGTGACTCGTGGCTGCACTGTGTTCCCCAGCACAGACTCGCTACCTGTAAACTCCAGAGCAGAGATGGCGGTACACAGTGGCCAGGTAATGTGAACGTAATGAGAATTTGCTATTTTTCTCTTATTATAATTTATGATATTTAATTTTCAATAATGGCTCTGTTTAATTACCCTGGAGCCAGCAGACCCAGCCCCGGGCTCGAGATGGGAGGCGGTGGAGGCTGGACCAGCGATGCCGGCTCACGCTCAGTCACATGCGCCCGCCGGCCGCCCCCCTCCTGGGCCCTCACGGCAGCGCCAGCAGAGCCGGGCTGTCTGGGCAGAGGGCACGCCAGCTTCTGACTCATAGGAGCCCTCGCAGGGAGGCATCCGACCCCGGGAGACACACACAGCCTGGAGTCCAGTTCCCGTTCAGCGGGCGCCTCCCTGGGCCTGGCTCCCTGTGCCCAGCGCTGCCGAGCCGGCGGCCCAGCAGCACCTGGGGCCCGTCCAGCTGCCCCTGTTTCCTGCCTCAGAGCCCCCTCTCTGGCCAACAGCCCCACAGGCACCCTGGCCCTTCAGCAGGAGGGTGGGGGCTGCAGCCCCAGTCCCAGGAGGCCTGGTGGCCTGAGAAAGCCTGGGTCCCTGATCCCAGGGGAGGCGGTAGGTGGACCCCCGGCAGGACCCCCAGGGGGAGGGGCCGCGGAACCCTCAGATGGGGGCCGCGGCTCTTCCCTCTCATGGCCCCCAGGGACCTAGAGCCACAGGGGTGGGGGTCAGAGGGATGAGGGAAAGT
>SJYX01010974.1:309162-322325 GCA_006410675.1 Oreotragus oreotragus
TCTTTCCAAAGAACACTCAGGACTGATTTCCTTTAGGATGGATTGGTTGGATTTCCTTGCAGTCCAAGGGACTCTCAAGAGTCTTCTCCAGCACCACAGTTCAAAAACATTAATTCTTCAGTGCTCAGCTTTCTTTATAGTCCAACTCTCACATCCATACATGACCACTGGAAAAACTATAGCCTTGACTAGATGGACCTTTGTTGGCAAAGTAATGTCTCTGCTTTTTAATATGCTGTCTAGGTTGGTCATAACTTTCCTTCCAAAGAGTAAGCGTCTTTTAATTTCATGGCTGCAATCGCCATCTGCAGTTATTTTAGAGCCCGGAAAATAAAGTCAGCCACTGTTTCCATTGTTTCCCCATCTATCTGCTATGAAGTGATGGGACCAGATGCCATGATCTTAGTTTTCTGAATGTTAAGCTTTAAGCCAACTTTTTTATTCTCCTCTTTCACTTTCATCAAGAGGCTCTTTAGTTCTTCTTCACTTTCTGCCATAAGGGTTGAACATATTACTACTTTCCAAACCTCCTTTTTTCCAGCCAACTTCCATTGGTTTCTCTTTGCATCCAAATTAAAATTAGTTTGTTAAAGAGTACAAAGGGTCTACATAATATAACCTCTCTTTTCCCTCTGAATGCATTTTCTAACACTCTCCTCTCATTCTCAGAGCACGAACAACAGGCTTTGCCCTTGCTGCCTGTTCCACTGTTTCCATGAGTCTTTCCTTTACTAGATTCTTTTTGTCAGTCAAATCTTAGGTAAAAAGTCACTTCTGGGAAGCCATTCTTTAATTCACTAAAATTCTAACTTACTTTTCATGAGTTGAACTTCCCAGCTGGCTCAGTGGTCAAGAATCTGCCTGCCAAGCCAGAGAAGTGAGTTCCATCCCTGAGTTGTGAAGATCCCCTGGAGAAGGAAATAGCAACCCACTCCAATATTCTTTCCTGGAAAATACCATGGACAGAGGAGCCTGGCAAGCTACAGTCCATAGGGTCTCAAAGGAGTCAGACATGATTGGGCGTGCATGCACACACACACACACTCACACACACTCACAAGTTCCTTTCTGGACCATTTCTTTAATTTTGTTTCATAATACATCACAATAAGAACTCATTCCTGTTTATTTTAGTTATCTGCTTGGTCTCTATCCAACCAGTGGTATAGATAAGCACTATGCAAGCAGAAATTCTCAATTTCATTCATATTTTCAGGGTGCAGAAGAATACTCTTGTGAAATTTAAATTTTAGAAAATATCTCCTAAATCTTAGAGAAGACACTTTGATGTTCATACTCTAAAATATTTGATCTCCTTTTGAGATTCTTTTTTTTTTCACTGCACTGGGTCTTCATTGTGGCATGTGGGCTCCAGTGCATCCATGGGTGCCCACTAATTGTGGGGCACTGGCTTAGTTGTGGTGTGTGGGATTCTAGTTCCCCACCAAGGACTGAATTTAGGCCCCCTGCTTTGGGACCATGGAGCCTTATCCACTGGACCACCACAGAAGCCTGCTTTTTGATATTCTTGACTTCCAGACCTGGAGTGCCTCTCTTATTGAAAGTACTCAGCTCAGGCTGAAAACAATTTTGCCTGCCCATAAAATTAGCTTAGTTGCCTATATAGAATTGCATTTGGTTAGATACATCATATGTATCTCTGTTCATGGGGTTCTCAAGGCAAGAATACTGAAGTGGTTTGCAATTCCCTTCTCCAGTGGACTATGTTTTGTTAGAACTCTCTACCATGAGCCGTCCATCTTGGGTGGCCGTACATGGCATGGCTCATAGTTTCATTGAGTTAGATAAGGCTGTGGCCAATGAACAATATGAAAAGGCAAAAAGATAAGCACTGAAAGATGAACTCCTCAGGTCAGTAGGTGCCCAGTATGCTACTGGAGATAAATGGAGAAATAACTCCAGAAAGAATAAAGAGATGGAGCCAAAGCAAAAACAACACCCAGTTGTGGATGTGACTGGTGACAGAAGTAAAGTCTGATGCTGTAAAGAGCAATATTGCATAGGAACCTGAAATGTTAGGTCCATGAATCAAGGCAAACTGGAGGTAGTCAAATAGGAGATGGCAAGAGGGAACATCAACATTTTAGGAATCAGCAAACTAAAATGGACTGGAATGGGTGAATCAGATAACCATTGTATCTACTACTGTGAGCAAGAATCTCTTAGAAGAAAGATTAGCCATCATAGTCAACAAAAGAGTCTGAAATATAGTACTTGCATGCAGTCTCAAAAGTGACAGAATGATCTCTGTTCATTTCCAAAGCAAACCATTCAATATCATGGTAATCCAAGTCTATGCTGTGACAAGTAATGGTGAGGAAGCTGAAGTGGAATGCTTCTATGAAGACCTACAAGAACTTCTAGAACTAACACCCACAAAAGATGTCCTTTTAATTATAGGGGACTGGTATGCAACAGTAGGAAGTCAAGAAATACCTGGAGTAACAGGCAAATTTGGCCTTGGAGTACAGAACGAAGCAGGGCAAAGGCTAAAGAGTTTTGCCAAGAGAACGCACTGGTCATAGCAAACACCTCTTCCAACAACACAAGAGAAGACTCTACACATGGACATCACCAGATGGTAAATGATAAAATCAGATTGATTATATTCTTTGCAGCCAAAGATGGAGAAGTTTTATACAGTCAGCAAAAATAAGACCGGAGCTGACTGTGGCACAGACCATGAAAATCTTATTGCCAAATTCAGTCTTAAATTGAAGAAAGTAGGCAAAACCACTAGACCATTTGGGTATGACCTAAATCAAATCCTTTGCAATTATACAGTGGAAGTGACAAATAGATTCAAGGGATTAGATCTGATAGAGTGTCTGAACAACTATGGATGGAACTTCGTGACACTGTACAGGAGGCAGGGATCAAGACCACCTCAAAGAAAAAGAAATTCAAAAAGGCAAAATGGTTGCCTGATGAAGCCTTAAAATAGCTGCGAATAGAAGAGAAGTGAAAGGCAAAGGAGAAAAGCAAAGATATACCCATTTGAATACAAAGTTCCAAAGAATAGCAAGGAGAGATAAGAAAGCCTTCTTCAGTGATCAATGCAAAGAAATAGAGGNGGCTGTGTATTCTTGCCACCTCTTCTTAATATCTTCTGCTTCTGTTAGGTCCATACCAATTCTATTCTTTATTGTGTCCATCTTTTCATGAAATATACCCTTGGTATTTTCTTGAAGAGATCTCTAGTCTTTCCCATTCTTTTGTTTTTCTCTATGTTTTTGCACTGATCACTGAGGAAGGCTCTCTTATCTCTCCTTGCTATTCTTTGGAACTCTTCATTCAAATGGGTATATCTTTCCTTTTCTCCTTGCTTTTCACTTCTCTTATATTCATGGCTGTTTGTAAGGTCTCCTCAGACAATCATTTTGCCTTTTTGCATTTCTTTATCTTGGGGATGGTCTTGATCCCTGCCTCCTGTACAATGTCACAAACTTCCATCCATAGTTCTTCAGGCACTGTCTATCAGATGTAATCACTTGAATCTATTTGTCACTTCCACTGTATAATCATAAGGGATTTGATTTAGGTGATACCTAAATGGTCAGGTGGTTTCTCCTACTTTCTTCAATTTAAGTCTAAATTGGCAATAAGGAGTTCATGATCTGAGCTACAGTAAGCTCCTGTTTTTGGTTTTGCTGACTATATAGAGCTTCTCCATCTGCAGCTGCAAAGAATATAATCTATCTGATTTTGGTATTGACCATCTGATGATGTCCACGTGTAGAATCTTCTTTTCTGTTGTTGGAAGACAGTGACCAGTGCTATGACCAGTGCATTCCCTTGGCAAAACTCTGTTAGCTTTGCCCTACTTCGTTTTTTACTCCAAGATCAAATTTTCCTGTTACTTCAGGTATCTCTTGACTTCCTACTTTTGTATTCCATCCCCTGTAATGAAAATGACATCTTTTGGGGGTGTAGTTCTAAAAGGTCTTGTAGGTCTTCATAGAACCGTTCAACTTCAGCTTCTTCAGCGTTACTGGTCAGGGCATAGACTTGGATTACGGTGATTGTGAATGGTTTGCCTTGGAAACAAACAAAGATATTCTGTTCTTTTTGAGACTGCATCCAAGTACTGCTTCAGACNGAAAAGGACATCTTTTGGGGGTGTAGTTCTAAAAGGTCTTGTAGGTCTTCATAGAACCGTTCAACTTCAGCTTCTTCAGCGTTACTGGTCAGGGCATAGACTTGGATTACTGTGATTGTGAATGGTTTGCCTTGGAAACAAACAAAGATATTCTGTTCTTTTTGAGACTGCATCCAAGTACTGCTTCAGACTCTTCTTGACTATGATGGCTTCTCCATTTCTTCTAAGAAATTCTTGCCCACAGTAGTAGATATAATGGTCATATGAGTTTAATTCACCCATTCCAGTCCATTTTAGTTCAGTTCAATCGCTCAGTTGTGTCCAACTCTCTGTGACCCCATGAATGGCAGCATGCCAGGCCTCCCTGTCCATCACCAACTCCCGGAGTTCACTCAGACTCATGTGCATTGAGTCTGTGATGCCATCCAGCCATGTCATCCTCTGTCGTCCCCTTCTCCTGCCCCCAACCTCTCCCAGAATCAGAGTCTTTTCCAATGAGTCAACACTGCACATGAGGTAGCCAAAGTATTGGAGTTTCAGCCTCAGCACCAGTGCTTCCAATGAACACCCAGGACTGGTCTCCTTTAGGATGGACTGGTTGGATCTCCCTGCAGTCCAAGGGACTCTCAAGAGTCTTCTCCAACACCACAGTTCAATTCTTTGCCACTCAGCTTTCTTCACAGTCCAACTCTAACATCCATATATGACCACTGGAAAAAACCACAGCCTTGACTAGATGGACCCTTGTTGGCAAAGTAATATCTCTGCTTTTTAATATGCTATCTAGGTTGGCCATAACTTTCCTTCCAAGGAGTAAGCGTCTTTTATTTTCATGGCTACAATCACCATCTACAGTGATTTTGGAGCCCCCTCCCAAAAAAATAAAGTCTGACACTGTTCCCACTGTTTCCCCATCTATTTCCCATGAAGTGATGGGACCAGATGCCATGATCTTCGTTTTCTGAATCTTGAGCTTTAAGCCAACTTTTTCACTCTTCTCTTTCACTTTCATCAAAGAGGCTTTTTAGTTCATCTTCACTTTCTGCCATAAGAGCAGTGTCATCTGCATATCTGAGATTATTGATATTTCTCCCAGCAATCTTGATTCCAGCTTGTGCTTCTTCCAGCTCAGCGTTTCTCATGATGTACTCTGCATATAAGTTAAATAAGCAGGGTGACAATATACAGGCTTGATGTACTCCTTTTCCTATTTGGAACTAGTCTGTTGTCCCATGTCTGGTTCTAACTGTTGCTTCCTGACCTGCATATAGGTTCCTCAAGAGGCAGGTCAGGTGGTCTGGTATTCCCATCTCTTTCAGAATTTTCCAGTTTATTGTAATCCACACAGTCAAAGGCTTTGGCATAGTCAATAAAGCAGAAGTAGATGTTTTTCTGGAACTCTTGCTTTTTCAATGCTCCAGTGGATGTGGCATTTTGACCTCTGGTTGCTCTGTGTTTTCTAAAACCAGTTTTGAACATCTGGAAGTTCACAGTTCAGATATTGCTGAACCCTGGCTTGGAGAATTTTGAGCATTACTTTACTAGCACGTGAGATGAGTGCAATTGTGCGGTAGTTTGAGCATTCTTTGGCATTGCCTTTCTTTGGGATTGGAATGAAAACTGACCTTTTCCAGTCCTGTGGTCACTGCTGTTTTCCAAATTTGCTGGCATGTTGAGTGCAACACTGTCACAGCATCGTCTTTCAGGATTTGAAACAGCTCAACTGGAATTCCATCACCTCCACTAGCTTTGTTCATAGTGATGCTTTCTAAGGACCACTTGACTTCACATTCCAGGATGTCTGCCTCTAGGTGGGTGATCACATCATCATGATTATATCGGTCATGAAAATCTTTTTTGTACAGTTCTTCTGTGCATTCTTGCCACCTCTTCTTAATATCTTCTGCTTCTGCTAGGTCCATACCATTTCTGTCCTTTATTGAGCCCATCTTTCCATGAAATCCCTTGGTAGCTCTAATTTTTTTGAAGAGATCTCTAGTCTTTCCCATTCTCTTATTTTCCTCTATTTCGTTGCATTCCTAAAATATCAATATTCACTCTTGCCATCTCCTCTTTGACTACTTACAATTTACTTTGATTCGTGTACTTAACATTCCAGATTCCTATGCAATATTGCTCTTTACACCATGGACATTACTTCCATTACCATTCCATAGTTACATGATAAGTAGTTAAAAGGCTGTTGAAATCAACTTAGTTGAAAGGATTACAACCTGAGAATCATCAAGAATTTTTTCCCAGTATCTAAGTACTGGAGGAACTACCAGTTAGGTGTTGGGGAAGGATATGTGTTAGATTAAGATTCATTTTGATGAAATGAGTTTCAAGTGATTGTTATACATTATTACTGCATCTCAATTTCTTTAATTACAAAAATAGAGATAATATGTGCCCTGCTTACCATCTAGACTTGGGAAAGGAGTTAACTAGGTGAACACATTCTAAGCCCAAAAAGTGTTAAAATACTCCAGAGCAAAAACAGCTCTGATTCTCTGATTTTACAGGAAGAGGGATTTTTCTAGGCAGCAGTCTCATGTTCCATCTTTAGCATACTAACTTCCAGGTGGAGTGAATTTACCCTGAAGAGCTCAGAATAAAGTACCAGGCAGGCTGCTCCTTTTCTTTTGGGAGCAGGCACGAGGAGATTCACAGTCTGAGTCTCCTTCAAGGTTACAGGAGCAAGTCTCCATGCAAAGACCTTCAGTTTTGAGGATGGCTTATGACCTGTAGTCTCATATGAACTCAAATGGGAAAAGGTAGGAATTAAGTCCCTAATTCTATGGATCTGTACTAGCAGACACACATCTATGTCCCTTTCTTATAGCCAAGAAGCTGACTTTTATCTTGTATCTGCCTGAAATGTTTGCTTCTATCTCATCTTTTTAAAGAACACTGGCATAAAAAAAAAATTTACTCTTTATTGTGCCCCTTCAAATGCTAAAGTATTGTTTTTTGCAACATTACTTCCATTTGTTGCTATTACAGTCCACATCTGTGTTCAGTCATAATCCCTTCTCTTTCCTTGAATCATTGCTATCTGTGAAATAACTATAATGGTTTTCAGAGTCCAAGATTTAACTTGCATTTTTTTTTATCATGTGGCATGTAAACTCAAGCAAACATTTTTATGTGGCTACTAAGTGTCTGACAAGCATTAAACTTGGGGGATCAAAAGAATAGTGTTCTTAAAACAACGCTTGTATCCTGGTTGTTTTTTATCAAATTTTCTTTGTGGAAATTCGTTTTATGTTCTGATGTCAGCAATGTTAATGGGGGAAAACAGCATCAAAGGCCTGCTGGTTGTGTTTGTTTAATATAAGACCTGGATATTCTTTTCTTGCTGCAAAAAGCTTTATGGTTTCCATTTGATCCAAGCCTCAGGAGAGTGCTCCAGGGTGGTTAAAAAGCTGCCAAGTGGCTGCAGAGAGGGGGCTTCAGGCAGAAGTCCTTACACCAGGGGACTTCTCAAAGACCCCTGGGCTCCAAGCCTCTTAGTTGTGGTTGTGAGTGAGGCTTTAGAAGAGATTCTTGCCCAGCCTGCGGAGATTGATCAATACCTCCTCACCTAGGAATTGGCTCTCCAGGAAGTCATAGAGGTGGGGAGTCTGTATGGGCAGAACTCAGGCCATGCAGATCCCAAAGGGCCTGCTTCAGGTTCTTCTCCAAGAGAAGAGAGGTTTCCATAGTATCTTGTGTTTTACCCCACTCATCTTGAGATGGCTTCTGCATGTCATGGGACAGGGTGCAGCTGCTGTGCTGGTTTTGCATTTTCAAGAGACGCTAGGTGCCCTCGTGCTCCTCCTTGTCCAATTCATGGAAAAAGTGGCCCACGCCCTACACAGCCACACTGTCAAGGTTGAAACAGAAGCCCAAAGAGAGGGAGGTGTAGGCAGCCTGCTGATGGCTGTTGACAAGGCGGTTATGACAGTGGCCTCTACCTTGGTGTAATAATTCTAATGAATCTAGGGGCTCATGGTTGATCAGTAATAAGAATTTAGGCTCAAAAAGTGGTGGTGATTTGTCCCGGTGATTGAGGACAGCTGAGTGGCTGATTCTGAAAGTTGCTACTAGAAGAATGGTTGGAGGAGAATCGGAGGCCGGAGTAAGGGGTGTCCCTGGGTATGTTCCATCCAAGCACTGTTGAAGCAAGAGACAGATCCACAGGATCTCTGAGTGCATTGCCTCTTTTTTCACCTTTATGTTCCAGTGTATAATCCAAAGATTTAGATTTCTCATTTCAACTAGGCTGTAATCTTAAAGTTGCTTTTTACTATTACTTGCTTGTGAAATGAAATATCTAATCATTAGTAATCATTATGACATCAATATTTAAGTGAGAGAAAAAAATGAAATAAACAAAAACAGTTCAGGTTCTTTTCATTAAGAAATTGGCATCAGGTGGTCTTTTTATTTTGGCAGCACTACATGTCATGTGGGATCTTAGTTCCCCAATCAGGGATTTAACCCACACTTCCTTCAGTGGAAGCATGGCGTCTTAACCACTGGACTACCAGGGCTTTTTTCTTTTTTTAATGATAGATATAATTGACATGTATCATTATATTATACTCAAGTTTATAACATTCAATCTTTGTGTAATATTGTGAAATGACTGCCACAATAAGTCTAGTTAATGCATGTCTTTCACTACATATAGTTACACATTTCTTTCTTTTTTGTGATGAGAATTTTAAAAATTTATTCTTAGCATACCAACTTTCAAATGTGCAATACAGTATCATTAACGATAGTAACCATGCTGTAAATTACATCTCCAGAATATTTTATAACTGGAAGTCTGTACCTTTTGACTTCCTTCACCCATTCTACTCCCCCTTCACCCACCACTTAATGGCAACCACCAATCCCTTCTTTGAATCTATACGCTTTTTCATTATTGTTTGTTTTTAAGATTTCATACATGAGAACATACAGTATTCATGTTTCTCTGACATTTCATTTATCAGAATGCCCTTAATTTCCATTGATGTTATTGCAAATGGCAAGATTTTATTCTATTTATGGCTGTATAATATTCCATTGTGTGTATACATATACCACATCTTTATCCATTTATGTGTATGTATACATATATATAAATATGTGATTTCTAATTCCAAAAACACACTCACACTATACATATATGGCCTGCCCAGGTGGTATGGCCTGCCCAGGTGGCTCAGTGGTAAAGAATCCACTTGCTAAACAGGAGATGCAGGTTTGATCCCTGGATCAGGAAGATCCCCTGGAGAAGGAAATGACAACCCACTCCAGTATTCTTGCCTGAGAAATCCCAGAGACAGAGGAGCCTGGTGGACTATAGTACATGCGGTTGCAAAAGAACTGGACATGATTTAGCGACTGAACAAGTATACATATATATATACACACACACCACATCTTTTTCCATCAGTGGACACTTAAATTTTTCTGTATCTTGGCTCTGCTGCAATGAACATGAAAGTGTAGATAAGTTTTCCACCTAATGTTTTTATTTTCTTTTACCCCAACATGGAATTGCTGGATTTTATGGTACTAATTTTAATTTTTTAGGGAACCTCAATACTGTTCTCCATAGTGGCTACACCAGTTTGTATTCCCACAACAGTGCATGAGAGTTGCCTTTTCTCCACATCCTTACCAACACTTAATATTTCTTACCCTTTTGATAAATAGCCTTTCTAATGTTTGAGGTGATATCTCATTGGGGTTTTGATTTGCATTTCTCTAATGATTAGTGATGTTGAACATCTTTTTATGTACCTGTTGGCCATCTGTATGTCCTCTTTGGAAAAAAAAAAAAATGTCTATTCAGATCCTCTTCCAGTTTTTCAATTAGATTGTTTGGGATTTTTTGCCAATGAGTTATGTGAGTTCTTTATATAGTAAATATTTGACATAAGAAGCCCTTATCTGATACATGATTTGCAAATATGTTCTCTCATTTATAGTTTGCCTTTTAGTTTTGTTGCTAGTTTTCTTTGCTGTGCAGGGACATCTTAGTTTCTTGCAGCTCCACTTGCTTATTTTTAGTTTTCTTGTCTTTGTTGTCAAATCCAAAAAATCATCATCAAGACCAGTGTCAATTGGTTCACTGCTTTGTTTTCTCCTGGAAGTTTTCTGATTCCATGGTTTACATTCAAGTCTCTAATCACTTGAGTTAATTTTTGTGTATGGTGTAAAATATTGTCTGGTTTCTTTCTTTGACAGATAGCTGTCTGGTTTTCCCAGCACTATTTATTGAAGAGGCTTTCTGCCCATTTTATATTCTTGCCTCCTTTGTCATACATAAATTTCTCATAAATATGTGGGTTTGTTTGGGGGCTCTCTATTTTCTTTCATTGATCTGTGTGTCTGTTTTTATGCCAATATCACTCTGTTTTGATTACTATAGTCTTTAACAGTATTAAAAATCAGGGAGCATGATACCTCCAGTTTTGTTTTTTCTCAAGATTTCTTTGGTTATTGGGGGATCTTCTGTGGTTCAAAGCAAATTTTAGAATTGTTTGTTCTATTTCTGTGAAAAATGTTATTGAAATTTTGATAAGGATTGTGTTAAAATCTGTAGGTTACTTTGGTTAGTATGGACATTTGAACAGTATTCTTCCAATCAATGATCATGGAATCTTTTCACTTATTTGTGTCCTCTCTAATTTATTCATTAATATTTTGTAGTTTTCAGTATATAGATCTTTCAACTTTTCAGTTAATTTCATGCCTAGGTATTTTATGCTTTTTAAGGCAAGTAAATGAGATTAATTTCTTAATTTTTCTTTTTAATAGTTCATTTTTAGTGTATTCTAACTGCTTTTTGTATGCCTTTTGTTACTGAGTTCACTTATTCTAATAGTTTTTTGGTGGGATTTTTAGGGTTTTCTATAATTTGTCATCCAAAAATAGTGACGGTTTTACTTTTCCTTTTCAATTTGAGTGACTTTTCTTTTTCTTGTCTGATTTACGTGGCTAGGATTTCCAATACTATATTGAAAAAGACTGATAAGAGGCAGCATCCTTGTTACTGATCTTGGAAAGATTTCAGCTTATCACTGTCAAGTATATTATTAGCTGTAGGTCTGTCATATATGGCCTTTATTCTCTTGAGGTACATCCCCTCTTTAACTGGTTTGTCAAAGGTTTAAATAGATGCAAATTTTGTAAAAATACTTTTCTGCATCTGTTGAGATGACTGTGTGATCTTTATCTTACATTTTGTTAATGTGGCATATCACATTGATTTTTGTGGGTATTGAGCCATTACTGCTTCCCTAGAATAAATCTCAGTTGACCATGGGGTATGGTCCTTTTATTGTTGAATTTGGCCTGCTAATATTTTGTTGAGCATGTTTTCAGTTCAGTAGTTCAGTCGTGTCCAACTCTTTGCGACTCCATGGACTTCAGCACACCAGGCACCCCTGTCCATCACCAACTCCTGAAGTTTCCCAAACTCATGACCATCAAGTCAATGATACCATCCAGCCACCTCATCCTCTGTCGTCCCCTTCTCCTCCTGCCTTCAATCTTTCCCAGCATCAGGGTCTTTTCAAATGAGTCAGCTCTTCATATCAGGTGGCCAAAGTATTGGATTTCAGCTTTAGCATCAGTCCTTCCAATGAACACTCAGGACTGATTTTCTTTAGGATGGACTGGTTGGATCTCCTTGCAGTCCAAGGGACTCTCAAGAGTCTTCTCCAACACCACACTTCAAAAGTATCAATTCTTCAGTGCTCTGTTTTCTTTACAATCCAACTCTCACATCCAATTCTTTGCGACCCCATGAACTGCAGCACGCCAGGCCTCCCTGTCCATCACCAACTCCCAGAGTCCACAAAAACCCATGTTCATCGAGTCGATAATGCCATCCAACCATCTCATCCTCTGTTGTCCCCTTCTCCTGCCCTCAATCCTTCCCAGAATCAGGGTCTTTTCCAATGAGTCAGCTCTTTGCATCAGGTGGCCGAAGTATTGTAGTTTCGGCCTCAACATCAGTCCTTCCAATGAACACCTAGGACTAATTTCCTTCAGGATGGATTGGTTGGATTTCCTTGCAGTCCAAGGGACTCTCAAGAGTCTTCTCCAGCACCACAGTTCAAAAACATTAATTCTTCAGTGCTCAGCTTTCTTTATAGTCCAACTCTCACATCCATACATGACCACTGGAAAAACTATAGCCTTGACTAGATGGACCTTTGTTGGCAAAGTAATGTCTCTGCTTTTTAATATGCTGTCTAGGTTGGTCATAACTTTCCTTCCAAAGAGTAAGCGTCTTTTAATTTCATGGCTGCAATCGCCATCTGCAGTTATTTTAGAGCCCGGAAAATAAAGTCAGCCACTGTTTCCATTGTTTCCCCATCTATCTGCTATGAAGTGATGGGACCAGATGCCATGATCTTAGTTTTCTGAATGTTAAGCTTTAAGCCAACTTTTTTATTCTCCTCTTTCACTTTCATCAAGAGGCTCTTTAGTTCTTCTTCACTTTCTGCCATAAGGGTTGAACATATTACTACTTTCCAAACCTCCTTTTTTCCAGCCAACTTCCATTGGTTTCTCTTTGCATCCAAATTAAAATTAGTTTGTTAAAGAGTACAAAGGGTCTACATAATATAACCTCTCTTTTCCCTCTGAATGCATTTTCTAACACTCTCCTCTCATTCTCAGAGCACGAGTTGAACATATTACTACTTTCCAAACCTCCTTTTTTCCAGCCAACTTCCATTGGTTTCTCTTTGCATCCAAATTAAAATTAGTTTGTTGAAGAGTACAAAGGGTCTACATAATATAACCTCTCTTTTCCCTCTGAATGCATTTTCTAACACTCTCCTCTCATTCTCAGAGCACGAACAACAGGCTTTGCCCTTGCTGCCTGTTCCACTGTTTCCATGAGTCTTTCCTTTACTAGATTCTTTTTGTCAGTCAAATCTTAGGTAAAAAGTCACTTCTGGGAAGCCATTCTTTAATTCACTAAAATTCTAACTTACTTTTCATGAGTTGAACTTCCCAGCTGGCTCAGTGGTCAAGAATCTGC
>SJYX01010974.1:328435-343553 GCA_006410675.1 Oreotragus oreotragus
GAGGTTGCAAACATTCTAAAAATAAAATCTTCTTTATCTCTAGGTAAAAATTCACCCGAGAAGACTCTTCAAATTATCCTTGCACTTATTAACTATATGGACTAGGGATAAAAAGATTCATGTCAATGTATGCCAAAACCAATAGAGTACTGTAAAGTAAAATGGAAAAAAAAAAAAAAGTAAGGAACATTTTCAATTGACTGGAAAGCATGATGAAATTATTTTAGAATAAATAAGATATGATTGTGATGATGGGAAACGAAATAGTAAACAGGAGGACAGAGTGTAATGAAGCAAAAACAAATGTTCTATATTCATTCTGTCCTTTGATTTTCATCCAAATCCATGCCTGACTTTTACTCTACTTTCACTTATTCATTAATTATATCAAGATTTCCTATACTTCAGGTTCTGTGCTGGGCTCTGGAGGCAAAATGAATGTTCTAAAGTAAAAATGTCTTTGAAAACCCATATATCTGTGTTCAACAAAGACTTCTCCATTACTGTGACTTCATCCTTGGAGAAGTTATTGAACTTCATCTAGCCTCAGTTACAAAAATGAAAATAGTAATTCATACCTCTTAAGACTAAATGAAATAATATATTTAATCTTTTAAGTTTAACATCATCTGGCTTATAATCATTCCATAAATGATAGAAATTTGTTGTTCAGATACTTGTTATAAAGTTATTCAAAAACCACATCAAGTATTTAATATACATCATGAAGAAAGTTGGTTGTACAAGATAAATTACTAAGTAAAATAAAGGTCACATCATTAGGACCTTACTGACTCCTCCCTGGCTTTCCAAAAACCATTCTTAAACCTGTCTCCTTTGTCACCTCCCACAATAAGGCTAAAACACACACACACACACACACACACAAAACTTGTTTGACAACCTCCCTGGAAGCTAGATGAATTATTGGTCAATACCTGATGAAAAGCTGTTTTAGAAAACATTTTAACCCCTGGATAAAACAGAATTCCTTTTTTCCTGACCATTCCTTTCTATAAGTTTGAAATGATAACCTACAGATATAAAAACCACAACTACAGCATCCTTTTTGTAGCTAGGGCAACAGCCAAGATCATTGCCAAAATGCTGACCAGAAACTCTGGCATAACGGAGATGTGCATCAACATTGAATCTGCTAAACTCTACTTCTATTCATGAGAAAAAGGTCATTATTAGTTCAAGAAATGTCAGTCAGATACTCTAGTTTTTATGACTTCAATCATTCTAATTGATGAAAGAGTCATGTTAATGAATGGTCAAAGTTAGAAGGCAGCCCATGGGAACCATGTCTAGTATTTTAGTCTGTATGGGAACAGTATCTTGGGGTTACTCCTAGAGAAGATGACATGAAAATTATAATTTAAAAAACAAATAGCAGGCTGGATAGTCTGGGAATATGGGATTGACATGTGCACACTGCTATATTTAAAACAGATAACTAGTAAGCAAATGAATTACTTTTGGGAAAAAAAAAAAAAAGTAAATAGCAGTTCTCTTTAGTTTCTAAAAGCTTGTCCATGGTTTGTCCTGATGTGGATTTCTTTGGACTCATCTTGCTTAGAGTTTCCTCAGCTTCTTTAATTTGTAGGTTTCTGTCATTTTCCAAATTTGTAAGTGGTTTGCTGCTGCTGCTGCTAAGTCACTGCAGTCATGTCCAACTCTGTGTGACCCCATGGACGGCAGCCCACCAGGCTCCCCCATCTCTGGGATTCTCCAGGCAAGAACACTGGAGTGGGTTGCCATTTCCTTCTCCAATGCAAGAAAGTGAAAAGTGAAAGTGAAGTCGCTCAGTCGTGTCTGACTCTTAGCGACCTCATGGACTGCAGCCCACCAGGCTCCTCTGTCCATGGGATTTTCCAGGCAAGAGTGCTGGAGTGGGGTGCCATTGCCTTCTCTGATATATTCTTGAGAAGATGTATATTCTGTTGCTTTTAAACAGAATTTTTTGTATATGTCTTTTAAGTGTATCTTGTATAACGTTATTAAGACCAATATTTTCTTATTGATCTTTTTTTTATTTTTTGGTCTACATGGTCTATTCATTGAAGAAAGTTGCACTATTAAATCCCTTAATATTGTTGCATTGTTGTCTATTTCTTCTGTTGTTGTTGTTCAGTCACCCAGTCACGTCTGACTCTTTGAGACCCCATGGACCGCAGCACAACAGGCCTCTCTGTCCCTCACCATCTCCCGAAGTTTGCCCAAGTTCATGTCCTTTGCATCTGTGATGCCATCCAGCCATCTCATCCTCTGAACCCTCTTCTCCTTCTGCTCTCAATCCTTCCCAGCATCAGGGCCTTTAAAAATGAGTCAGCTGTTGGCATCATTTTTCCCTTTAGGTCTGTTAATACTTGCTTTATATCTTTAAATGCTCCAATTTTAGGTGTATAAACATTTACAAATCCTACAGCTTCTTGTTCAATTGACCTGTTTATTATTGAGTAAAGGCTTTTATTACAGTCTTTGTCTTAAAATCTATTTTTTCCTCTTTTTCTTCATTTTCCTCTTTTCTCATATATGCATTAGGTAAAACAACTACTTCTTCCAGCCTTGAAGGAATAGCTTCATACAGGTGATCAGCCTTGTCCTAGCTCTTGATTGTCTCTCAAAGTTCTGATTACCCAAGAAGCCAACTTCATTCCTAATGGCTCCCCATAGCTGAAGGTGTGCAAAGACCTGTCAGTGTCCCAATGGGGAGGAGTTCAGTTGACACCTAGATTCAAGCTGACTAGAAACCAGACTCTCATCAAGCAGGTTTTAAAGTATGCAAATATGGCTTTTAGAGAAAAACCATGAAATGGCATGTCTGTCTCTTCCCACTGCATTGAGCTCTAGGGTAACAGTTAAGAACTGTTTTATTGCTTGTTACCATCCTGTTGAATCTGAGAACATAAAGTCCTACTACCCACCAAATCTACGCTGTCAAGGGATGTGTCTTCTAGGTGGCAGCCATAAAAACCAGGACACCAGATATGTACACAAGTTCCTTTCTCAGAGATACCAGCACCCTGGGTCAGGGCAAAGGGGGAACACAAAGATCATACCCATCTGTCTCCCCAATCTCTGGAGAGGATAGTACTAAGTCCTTCAGTCTGTATTTAATTATAAACCATCAAGCCATATCTTGAGAGATAAGATTTCACAGAAAGATTCAGAGTGTATTTTAGTCTACTATCTCTGTGCTGTACTTAAAAACTGTTTCTACACTTGCTACAGTCCTCTGGAACTTGCAAACATAGACCCTGCTGGCCACCAGAGCCAGGTGACCAACAGAGGTTCCCTGGGTGGAAGCTGCAGAA
The DNA here is from genome assembly GCA_006410675.1 of Oreotragus oreotragus. Lineage (NCBI taxonomy): Eukaryota > Metazoa > Chordata > Mammalia > Artiodactyla > Bovidae > Oreotragus > Oreotragus oreotragus. The sequence continues at coordinate 331,756 of SJYX01010974.1, forward strand.
AGGGGGCACCAGATGTGTGTACAAATTCCTTTCTGAGACATACTGGTGACTGGCAGTGAGGCAGAGAAAGATGAAGGTATTACCTACTCCCCAAGGTCTTTGGAGAGGGTTATAGTAGGTCCTTACATGTATTTTTGGTTAGAAGTCTGCTCTCAGATCATAGTTATGAAGATAAGCAAATAGGACTCTTTCACAGGAAGACAGAGCACTTTTCAATCAGCTGCCTCAGCTCTGGACCTTGGGAGTGGCCAAATAAGTCTGTGCAAGCCCTCAAAGAGTTGTGTCTCACTAGAGCCTTGTGGGGCTTGTGGACAGATTGGTTTTCAAAGCTAGATGTTTTGGGGACTCATCTCTTAGGATCAGGTCTTAAAAGTTGGGATGCCTGACTACAGAGTTCAAATCAGTAGCTCCTCAGGGAGAAACAGGGGCTTCCCCAATGTCTCAGTTGGTAAAGAATCCTCCTGCAATGTAGTAGAGCCCGGTTCAATTCCTGGGGTGGGAAGATCCCCTGGAGAAGGGATAGGCTATCCACTCCAGTATTCTTGGGTGTTCCTTGTGGCTCAGCTGGTAAAGAATCCACCTGCAATTTGGGAGACCTGGGTTCAATCCCTGGGTTGGGAAGATCCCCTAGAGAAGGGAAAGGCTACCCACTCCAGTATACTGGCCTGGAGAATTCCACGGACTGTATAGTCCGTGGAGTTGCAAAGAGTCAGACACACCTGAGTGACTTTTACTTTCTTTTCAGAGAAACACTGACTTGTGAGTTCCCTTCCACTTGTAGGTCTCCATGCCAGGGTGGGGATTACAATGAGATTGTGTCTCAGCCTCTCCTACCTATTTCAGTGTGAGGGTTTCTCATTTGCCTAATGTGTAGGAATTGCTCACCTAGTTTTCAAGTTTATTTCAGAGGAAATTTTTCTACATGTAGCTGTAGAAGTGGCATGTCAGTGAAGAAAGTCAGTTTAGGATACTCCTACATGGCCATCTTGAACTACAACTGCTGGCACCAGGCTTTTTAAGCTTTATGTCATGATTGTTAATATAGTCAGGAAACAATAAAACAAGCAATAATAGATTTCCATGGTCTTTGTGCTTTTGGTGGTCACAGAAGAGAAACATCACAGTTGTGAGCAACTTCTAAGAGTATAAAATATTTTTTATTAGTTGTGTATCAGAATGAGTCCTTGACTCTGCCTCTGAAGATTAGGTGCAGGTCCTTCCAAAGACCTGGAATTAGATGTAAACTTTGGCAACTATTAAAGATCTCATAAGCATCTGTCTCTGCCAACTCATGGGATCAGGAAAAGTGGGGAGTAAATATTAGAGTGATTTGAAACCTAGGAAGCAGGAGAAATCATGAGAGATGATTTCTGGCTCAACTACATCTCAGGCAAGCAACATAGAGAACGTATGGCTGTAATTACTGAATCACTGTGGGTAATCATTGGGAAACCATGGAAAACAGGAGAGGTGCCAGGAGACTGAAGAATGGAAAGTGTTGCTCCAGTTTTCAGAAGAGGAAGTTAGATTTATTGAATTACAGATCATGGGGCTGACAAAAATCCTAGAAGGGATACATTTTTTAAAAGAATACCTGAACATTTAGAAAAGGAAGCATGAATACCAGAATTAGAATGGCTTCATCAATCCAGGAGACTGAAGAATGGAAAGTGTTGCTCCAGTTTTCAGAAGAGGAAGTTAGATTTATTGAATTACAGATCATGGGGCTGACAAAAATCCTAGAAGGGATACATTTTTTAAAAGAATACCTGAACATTTAGAAAAGGAAGCATGAATACCAGAATTAGAATGGCTTCATCAAGAACACGGGGAAGGCAATGGCACCCCACCCCAGTACTCTTGCCTGGAAAATCCAATGGACGGAGTAGCCTGGTGGGCTGCAGTCCATGGGGTCGCTAACAGTCAGACAGACTGAGCGACTTCACTTTCACTTTTCTCTTTCATGCATTGGAGAAGGAAATGGCGGCCCACTCCAGTGTTCTTGCCTGAAGAATCCCGTCTATGGGGTCACACAGAGTCGGACACGACTGAAGTGACTTAGCAGCAGCAGCAGCAGCATCAAGAACAGGTCACTGCAGACTAACCCAACTTTTTACCCCCACCCCCCCCAATTCTTTTACCACAAAAATATCTTTTATCCACCCAAAAATCTTTCCTTAGGGGCTTTCCATATTAAATGCATGGAAATAGATCCAATCAAGTGTAGTCACTGAAAATAGTAAATGCTAGAATAGAAAATAAATTTCTCTAATTTTTTTGTTCTCTGAAATTTTACGTTTTTTCACTACAGTTACTTTATTTTTTATTGAAGGATAATTGCTTAACAGAATTATGCTGTTTTCTGTCAAGCCTCAATATGAATCAGCCATGCTGCTGCTGCTAAGTCGCTTCAGTCGTGTCCGACCCCATAGATGGCAACCCACCAGGCTCCTTCCTCCCTGGGATTCTGCAGGCAAGAACACTGAAGTGGGTTGCCATGTCCTTCTCCAGTGCACGAAAGTGAAAAGTGAAAGTGAAGTCGCTCAGTCGTGTCCGACTCTTAGCGACCTCATGGACTGCAGCCCACCAGACTCCTCCATCCCTGGGATTCTCCAAGCAAGAGTATGGAGTGGGCCGCCATTGCCTTCTCCGTGAATCAGCCATAGGTATACATATATCCCCTCCCTTTTGAACCTCCCTCCCATCTTCCTCCCCCATTGCACCCCTCTAGGTTGATACAGAGCCCCTGTTTGAGTTTCCTGAGCCATACAGCAAATTCCTGTTGGCTATCTATTTTACATATGGTAATGTAAGTTTCCATGTTACTCTTTCCGTACGTCTCACCCTCTCCTCTCCCTATGTCCATAAGTCTATTCTCTATGTCTTCTTCTCCACTGTTCCCCTGTAAATAAACTCTTCAGTACCATTTTTCTATATTCCATATATATGCATTAGAATACAGTATTTCTCTTTCTCTTTCTGACTCACTTCACTCTGTATAATAGGTTCATCCACCTCTTTAGAACAGACTCAAATCTGTTCCTTTTTATGGTTGAGTCACTTCATGGAAAATAGATGGGGAAGCAGTGGAAATTGTATCAGATTTTATTTGGGGGGGGCTCCAAAATCACTGCAGATGGTGATTGCAGCCATGAAATTAAAAGACCCTTACTCCTTGGAAGAAAAGTTATGACCAACCTAGATAGCATATTCAAAAGCAGAGATATTACTTTGCCAACAAAGGTCAGTCTAGTCAAGGCTGTGGTTTTTCCAGTAGTCATGTATGGATGTGAGAGTTGGACTGTGAAGAAAGCTGGGCGCCAAAGAATTGATGCTTTTGAACTGTGGTTTTGAAGAAGACTCCTGAGAGTCCCTTGAACGGCAAGGAGATCCAACCAGTCCATTCTGAAGAGATCAGTCCTGGGTGTTCTTTGGAAGGAATGATGTTAAAGCTGAAACTCCAGTACTTTGGCCACCTCATACGAAGAGTTGACTCATTGGAAAAGACTCTGATGCTGGGAGGGATTGGAGGCAGGAGGAGAAGGGGATGACAGAGGATGAGATGGCTGGATGGTATCACCGACCTGATGGATGTGAGTTTAAGTGAATTCCGGGAGTTGGTGATGGACAAGGAGACCTGGCGTGCTGCAATTCATGGGGTTGCAAAGAGTCGGACACGACTGAGCCACTGAACTGAATATTCCATTGTGTATATGTACCACAACTTCTTTATCCATTCATCTGTCAATGGACATCTAGGTTGCTCCTTATTCTAGCTATTGTAAATAGTGCTACAGTGAACAATGGGATACATGTTTCTCTTTCAATTTTGGTTTCCTTGGGGTATATACCTAGGAGCAGGATTGCTAGGTCATATGGTGATTTTATTTCTAGTTTTTTAAGTCATCTTCATACCATCTTCCATAGTGGCTGTATCAATTTACATTCCTACCAACAATGTAAGAGTGTACCCTTTCTCCACACCCTCTCCAGCATTTATTGTTTGTAGGCATTTTGATGAGGGCCTCTCTGACCAGTGTAAGGTGATATCTCATTGTAGTTTTGATTTGCATTTCTCTAATAATGAGGGATATTGAGTGTCTTTTCATGTGTTTGTTAGCCATTTGGATGTCATCTTTGGAGCAATGTCTGTTTAGGCCTTTTTCCCACTTGTTAATTGGGTTGTTTGTTTTTCTGGCATTGAGTTGTATGAGCTGCTTGTATACTTTAGAAATTAATCCTTTGTCACCTGTTTCATTTGCTATTATTTTCTTCCATTCTGAGAATTGCCTTTTCACCTTGCTTATAGTTTCCTTTGCTATGCAAAAACTTAAGTTTAATCAGGTCCCACTTGTTTACTTTTGTTTTTATTTCTGTTACTCTAGGAGGTGGGTCATAGAGGGTCTTGCTTTGATTTATGTCATCGAGTGTTCTGCCTATGTTTTTCTCTAAGAGTTTTATAGTTTCTGACCTTACATTTAGGTTGTTAATCCATCTTCAGTTTATCTTTGTGTGTGGTGTTAGGAAGCTGTCTCTTATACACATCTGGTCCTTACATGTATTTTTGGTTAGAAGTCTGCTCTCAGATCATAGTTATGAAGATAAGCAAATAGGACTCTTTCACAGGAAGACAGAGCACTTTTCAATCAGCTGCCTCAGCTCTGGACCTTGGGAGTGGCCAAATAAGTCTGTGCAAGCCCTCAAAGAGTTGTGTCTCACTAGAGCCTTGTGGGGCTTGTGGACAGATTGGTTTTCAAAGCTAGATGTTTTGGGGACTCATCTCTTAGGATCAGGTCTTAAAAGTTGGGATGCCTGACTACAGAGTTCAAATCAGTAGCTCCTCAGGGAGAAACAGGGGCTTCCCCAATGTCTCAGTTGGTAAAGAATCCTCCTGCAATGTAGTAGAGCCCGGTTCAATTCCTGGGGTGGGAAGATCCCCTGGAGAAGGGATAGGCCATCCACTCCAGTATTCTTGGGTGTTCCTTGTGGCTCAGCTGGTAAAGAATCCACCTGCAATTTGGGAGACCTGGGTTCAATCCCTGGGTTGGGAAGATCCCCTAGAGAAGGGAAAGGCTACCCACTCCAGTATACTGGCCTGGAGAATTCCACGGACTGTATAGTCCGTGGAGTTGCAAAGAGTCAGACACACCTGAGTGACTTTTACTTTCTTTTCAGAGAAACACTGACTTGTGAGTTCCCTTCCACTTGTAGGTCTCCATGCCAGGGTGGGGATTACAATGAGATTGTGTCTCAGCCTCTCCTACCTATTTCAGTGTGAGGGTTTCTCATTTGCCCAATGTGTAGGAATTGCTCACCTAGTTTTCAAGTTTATTTCAGAGGAAATTTTTCTACATGTAGCTGTAGAAGTGGCATGTCAGTGAAGAAAGTCAGTTTAGGATACTCCTACATGGCCATCTTGAACTACAACTGCTGGCACCAGGCTTTTTAAGCTTTATGTCATGATTGTTAATATAGTCAGGAAACAATAAAACAAGCAATAATAGATTTCCATGGTCTTTGTGCTTTTGGTGGTCACAGAAGAGAAACATCACAGTTGTGAGCAACTTCTAAGAGTATAAAATATTTTTTATTAGTTGTGTATCAGAATGAGTCCTTGACTCTGCCTCTGAAGATTAGGTGCAGGTCCTTCCAAAGACCTGGAATTAGATGTAAACTTTGGCAACTATTAAAGATCTCATAAGCATCTGTCTCTGCCAACTCATGGGATCAGGAAAAGTGGGGAGTAAATATTAGAGTGATTTGAAACCTAGGAAGCAGGAGAAATCATGAGAGATGATTTCTGGCTCAACTACATCTCAGGCAAGCAACATAGAGAACGTATGGCTGTAATTACTGAATCACTGTGGGTAATCATTGGGAAACCATGGAAAACAGGAGAGGTGCCAGGAGACTGAAGAATGGAAAGTGTTGCTCCAGTTTTCAGAAGAGGAAGTTAGATTTATTGAATTACAGATCATGGGGCTGACAAAAATCCTAGAAGGGATACATTTTTTAAAAGAATACCTGAACATTTAGAAAAGGAAGCATGAATACCAGAATTAGAATGGCTTCATCAAGAACACGGGGAAGGCAATGGCACCCCACCCCAGTACTCTTGCCTGGAAAATCCAATGGACGGAGTAGCCTGGTGGGCTGCAGTCCATGGGGTCGCTAACAGTCAGACAGACTGAGCGACTTCACTTTCACTTTTCTCTTTCATGCATTGGAGAAGGAAATGGCGGCCCACTCCAGTGTTCTTGCCTGAAGAATCCCGTCTATGGGGTCACACAGAGTCGGACACGACTGAAGTGACTTAGCAGCAGCAGCAGCAGCATCAAGAACAGGTCACTGCAGACTAACCCAACTTTTTACCCCCACCCCCCCCAATTCTTTTACCACAAAAATATCTTTTATCCACCCAAAAATCTTTCCTTAGGGGCTTTCCATATTAAATGCATGGAAATAGATCCAATCAAGTGTAGTCACTGAAAATAGTAAATGCTAGAATAGAAAATAAATTTCTCTAATTTTTTTGTTCTCTGAAATTTTACGTTTTTTCACTACAGTTACTTTATTTTTTATTGAAGGATAATTGCTTAACAGAATTATGCTGTTTTCTGTCAAGCCTCAATATGAATCAGCCATGCTGCTGCTGCTAAGTCGCTTCAGTCGTGTCCGACCCCATAGATGGCAACCCACCAGGCTCCTTCCTCCCTGGGATTCTGCAGGCAAGAACACTGAAGTGGGTTGCCATGTCCTTCTCCAGTGCACGAAAGTGAAAAGTGAAAGTGAAGTCGCTCAGTCGTGTCCGACTCTTAGCGACCTCATGGACTGCAGCCCACCAGACTCCTCCATCCCTGGGATTCTCCAAGCAAGAGTATGGAGTGGGCCGCCATTGCCTTCTCCGTGAATCAGCCATAGGTATACATATATCCCCTCCCTTTTGAACCTCCCTCCCATCTTCCTCCCCCATTGCACCCCTCTAGGTTGATACAGAGCCCCTGTTTGAGTTTCCTGAGCCATACAGCAAATTCCTGTTGGCTATCTATTTTACATATGGTAATGTAAGTTTCCATGTTACTCTTTCCGTACGTCTCACCCTCTCCTCTCCCTATGTCCATAAGTCTATTCTCTATGTCTTCTTCTCCACTGTTCCCCTGTAAATAAACTCTTCAGTACCATTTTTCTATATTCCATATATATGCATTAGAATACAGTATTTCTCTTTCTCTTTCTGACTCACTTCACTCTGTATAATAGGTTCATCCACCTCTTTAGAACAGACTCAAATCTGTTCCTTTTTATGGTTGAGTCACTTCATGGAAAATAGATGGGGAAGCAGTGGAAATTGTATCAGATTTTATTTGGGGGGGGCTCCAAAATCACTGCAGATGGTGATTGCAGCCATGAAATTAAAAGACCCTTACTCCTTGGAAGAAAAGTTATGACCAACCTAGATAGCATATTCAAAAGCAGAGATATTACTTTGCCAACAAAGGTCAGTCTAGTCAAGGCTGTGGTTTTTCCAGTAGTCATGTATGGATGTGAGAGTTGGACTGTGAAGAAAGCTGGGCGCCAAAGAATTGATGCTTTTGAACTGTGGTTTTGAAGAAGACTCCTGAGAGTCCCTTGAACGGCAAGGAGATCCAACCAGTCCATTCTGAAGAGATCAGTCCTGGGTGTTCTTTGGAAGGAATGATGTTAAAGCTGAAACTCCAGTACTTTGGCCACCTCATACGAAGAGTTGACTCATTGGAAAAGACTCTGATGCTGGGAGGGATTGGAGGCAGGAGGAGAAGGGGATGACAGAGGATGAGATGGCTGGATGGTATCACCGACCTGATGGATGTGAGTTTAAGTGAATTCCGGGAGTTGGTGATGGACAAGGAGACCTGGCGTGCTGCAATTCATGGGGTTGCAAAGAGTCGGACACGACTGAGCCACTGAACTGAATATTCCATTGTGTATATGTACCACAACTTCTTTATCCATTCATCTGTCAATGGACATCTAGGTTGCTCCTTATTCTAGCTATTGTAAATAGTGCTACAGTGAACAATGGGATACATGTTTCTCTTTCAATTTTGGTTTCCTTGGGGTATATACCTAGGAGCAGGATTGCTAGGTCATATGGTGATTTTATTTCTAGTTTTTTAAGTCATCTTCATACCATCTTCCATAGTGGCTGTATCAATTTACATTCCTACCAACAATGTAAGAGTGTACCCTTTCTCCACACCCTCTCCAGCATTTATTGTTTGTAGGCATTTTGATGAGGGCCTCTCTGACCAGTGTAAGGTGATATCTCATTGTAGTTTTGATTTGCATTTCTCTAATAATGAGGGATATTGAGTGTCTTTTCATGTGTTTGTTAGCCATTTGGATGTCATCTTTGGAGCAATGTCTGTTTAGGCCTTTTTCCCACTTGTTAATTGGGTTGTTTGTTTTTCTAGCATTGAGTTGTATGAGCTGCTTGTATACTTTAGAAATTAATCCTTTGTCACCTGTTTCATTTGCTATTATTTTCTTCCATTCTGAGAATTGCCTTTTCACCTTGCTTATAGTTTCCTTTGCTATGCAAAAACTTAAGTTTAATCAGGTCCCACTTGTTTACTTTTGTTTTTATTTCTGTTACTCTAGGAGGTGGGTCATAGAGGGTCTTGCTTTGATTTATGTCATCGAGTGTTCTGCCTATGTTTTTCTCTAAGAGTTTTATAGTTTCTGACCTTACATTTAGGTTGTTAATCCATCTTCAGTTTATCTTTGTGTGTGGTGTTAGGAAGTGTTCTAATTTTATTCTTTTACATTCTTTTACATTTTATTCCAGTTTTTCCAGCACCATTTATTGAAGAGGTTGTCTTTACCCCATTGTATATTCTTGCCTCCTTTGTCAAAAATAAGATACCCATAGGTGCATGGGTTTATTTCTGGGCCTTCTATCTTGTTCCATTGGTTTGTATTTCTGTTTTTGTGCCAGGACCATACTGTCTTGATGACTATAGCTTTGTAGTGTAATCTGAAGTCAGGAAGGTTGACTCCTCCAGCTCCATTCTTCTTTATCAAGACTGCTTTGGTTATTTGGGGTCTTTTGTGTTTCCATATCTAATTCTGTGAAAAATACCATTGGTAATTTAATAGGGATCACATTAAATCTGTAGATCACATTTGGTGGCATATTCATTTTCATAATATTGATTCTTCCTACCTAGGAACATAGAATATCTCTCCATCTGTTTATGTCATCTTTGATTTCTTTCATGAGTGTCTTATAATTTTCTGTGTACAGTTCCTTTATCTCTTTAGGTAAGTTTATTCCTATATATTTAATTCTTTTGGTTGCAATGGTGAATGGGATTGAGTCCTTAATTTCTCTTTCTGATTTTTCATTGTTATTATATAGAAATGCAAGTAATTTCTGTGTGTTGATTTTGTATCTTGCAACTTTGCTAAATTCACTGAGGAACTCATAATTTTCTGATACTATCTTTAGGGTTTTCTATGTACAGTATCATATCATTAGCAAACAGAGCTTTACTTCTTCTTTTCCAATCTGGATTCCTTTTATTTCTTTTTCTTCTCTGATTGCTGCAGCTACGACTTTCAAAACTATGTTGCATAATAGTGGTGAAAGTGGACACCCTTGTCTTGTTCCTGATCTTAAGGGGAAGCTTTCAATTTTTCACCATTGAAAATAATGTTTGCTGTAGGCTTATCATATATGGCCTTTACCATGTTGAGGTAGCTTCCTTCTATGCCCATTTTTTGAAGAGTTTTAATCATCAATGGATGGGTGCTGAATTTTTCCAAAGGCTTTTTCTGCATCTGTTGAGATTATCATATGATTTTTACCTTTCAATTTGTTAATATGGTGTAGCACATTGATTGATTTCTGTATATTGAAGAATCCTTGCATCCCTGGAATAAACCCAACTTGATCATGGTGTNTGGCGTGCTGCGATTCATGGGGTCGCAAAGAGTCGGACACGACTGAGCGACTGAACTGAGCTGAGCTGAACTCCTAGCATGCTCTCTGCCACATGTTATTATCTTTCTTGCTGCTGTGCCCTGTACAACCGTAGCTACTGGGATATTCAGTAAGATTGTATTTAAAGAAAGCTAGAAGCAGGTCTTACTCCTCAAAGATTCTCATCTGGTCTAAGAAGAAGATTGAGACACACAAGCAGATAGTTTAAGCTCTTCCCCATGACTGCCCCAGAGGCACAGCAGTGGCTGTGAAAGAGAAGAGTGGGTTTAATTTTGCCTGGAGGAGTGAAGCAGAGAGGTGAAACTCTTCAAGGAGTTATTTTAAGTAAGCTTTAAGGCTCTCTTGGGAGTTTATCAGGCACAGAAGGAAAGGTATGGAAACAGATTTTCCAGGGGATGGTAAGGGGAAGCTGAGAATATTTGTGCCCAGAAAAAGCTTTCAGTTCTCATGATCTGCTCATCAGATGTTTTTAAGGCCTTGTTTTAGCCAAGTCCAAGATGTCATTTCCATAAATAATTTTTGGACATGTGAATGGACATGTATTACCATGTCTTTGTTGATTCTACAAGCTATATTCCTTGGATGGAACAGGCCAATATTTTTTACTGTGTGCAGTACTTGAAAACATGTGACACCTTTGAGTGCTGATCATGTGTTGTAGTAGAAGCTTAGTCACTAAAGCGTCTGACTCTTGCAACCCCAAGGATTGTAGCCCGCCAAGGCGCCTCTGTCCATGGAACTCTCCAGGCAAGCATCCTGGAGTGGGTTGCCATTTTCTTCTCTAGGGAATCATCCCAACCCAGGAATCAAACCCAGGTCTCCTGCATTGCAGTAGTCCATGCATTAGAGCTTGATGATTAAGCAAAGGATGCATTATCACACACACACACACAAGAATAAAATCTCGAGTCCTTCTATAAACATCTAAGAAACCTCATGTATTGTGAAAATTATACACTGGTTATTTGAAAAGGAATACCTTCTCTTCTGTAGAACTAGTTCTCAAATTCAGAGGTTTGATTTTTACTCATTTTACTGTGAGATCAAGGTGCTAAGGAAGCTTCTTGCTGTAATGAATGAGTTTTGCCCCTTTTGACTCCATGGGCTGGCAGGGTTCTTTGTGTTGTCTCTTTCTGTGATATCTGGATCCAATAACAATTATGTAAAGAAATGACTTTCTTAGAATTGTATTATAGAAGCACTGGTGAACTCTGGATCATATATCATAATATTTTCTCTTTAAAGATATTGTGAATCAGAAAGAGGGAAGGGGAACTAGATGAGAATGACTTTTCCTGAGCTTGTGAAGCCAGTAGGAGAAAAGTAAAGCTAGTGAAGTATTCTGCTATCTAGAGAAAGACTTTTCAATAAACCTTCTTCTTTGTTGTTTTTGTTAGTCACTAAACTGTGTCTGACTTTTTGCAACCCCACGAACAGCAGCACACCAGGCTTCCCAGTCCTTCACTGTCTCCCAGAGCTTGTTCAAACTTATCTCCATTGAGTCAGTGATGCCATCCAACCATCTCATCCTCTGTCATCCCCTTCTCCTCCTGTTTTCAATCTTTCCCAGTATCAGGGTCTTTTCCAATGAATTGGCTCTTTGTTTATATGATGAAGATCAGGGGTTTGTACTAATAGAAATGACAGGCTTTTCAGCAATTACTACATGCAGATTAAAAAAATCAAAGAGTCAAAGAAACCCAACCATGCCTACTCACCTAGCCTCCATGTGTCTGGCAGCCCTGGACATTTTGTGGGAGCAGTGACTTGGTTGAACTATTCTAAGAATCAGAAAAAGAGGGGAAACCCCCCC
>SJYX01010977.1:19306-37759 GCA_006410675.1 Oreotragus oreotragus
CTGGGCTGGAAGAAGCACAAGCTGGAATCAAGATTGCCAGGAGAAATATCAATAACCTCAGATATGCAGATGACACCACCCTTATGGCAGAAAGTGAAGAAGAATTAAAGAGCCTCTTGATGAAAGTGAAAGAGGAGAGTGAAAAAGTTGGCTTAAAGCTCAACATTCAGAAAACGAAGATCATGGCATCTGGTCCCATCACTTCATGGCAAATAGATGGGAAACAGTGGAAACAGTGTCAGACTTTATTTTTTTGGGCTCCAAAATCACTACAGATGGTGATTGCATCCATGAAATTAAAAGACGCTTACTCCTTGGAAGAAAAGTTATGACCAACCTAGATAGCATATTAAAAAGCAGAGACATTACTTTGCCAACAAAGGTCCATCTAGTCAAGGCTATGGTTTTTCCAGTGGTCAGATGTGAGAGCTGGACTGTGAAGAAAGCTGAGCACTGAAGAATTGCTGCTTTTGAACTGTGGTGTTGGAGAAGACTCTTGAGAGTCCCTTGGACTGCAAGGAGATCCAACCAGTCCATTCTAAAGGAGATCAGCCCTGGGATTTCTTTGGAGGGAATGATGCTAAAGCTGAAACTCCAGTACTTTGGCCACTTCATGGGAAGAGTTGACTCATTGGAAAAGACTCTGATGCTGGGAGGGATTGGGGGCAGGAGGAGAAGGGGACGACACAGGATGAGATGGCTGGATGGCATCACTGACTTGATAGACATGAGTCTGAGTGAACTCCGGGAGTTGGTGATGGACAGGGAGGCCTGGCGTGCTACAATTCATGGGGTCCAAAGAGTCGGACACGACTAAGCGACTGAACTGAACTGAAGGAGACAAAAGACCTATACTCTGATGAAGATGCTGATGAAACGAATCAAAAATGATGCAAACAGATGGAAAGATACACCCTGTTCTTGGACTGAAAGAATGAAGAAACATCAGAGAGGGAGAGGGAAAGAAAGAACATGAGTCCCAAAACTGTGTCTGCCTCCAGCTCAGATTCCAACCATTTCCAGAAAGATCCCAGTGGAATTTTAGGGATTTTACTTGGAATTTCCAACATGATTCTTAAATTGAAACAATAAATGCTCAGAAATAACTAAGAATGAGTAATGAAGAGGGTCTTTCCACATCAGTTAGAAGACATTCATTAAGAGGGAGATAACGTGTTTGCAGACAGACTGATGGATGGGGCAGAAACAGATAATGAGAATGGGAAAATGATTACATCATAAAGGTGGTGTTTAATTCAATAGGGGAAGGAATGGATTTGCCAATAATGGTATTGAAGTAATTGGCTCACCAATTTGAAAAACACAAAGCCGGAGCTTTCTTCACTTCTTTTACCAGCATAAATTCCAGAGAAGTTAATGATTTAGACTTAGGAAAGAAAACAATACAAGTTTAATATGAAAAGACAGGTGGTTATGTACATAATCTCGGGTGGCTGAAGAGTTTTCTGTGGACAATATTAACAGTGTCAATCATAAAGTACACCCATATTAAAAACATTTGTATGTAAAAAGTAATAAACTAATTAAAAATTGGAAAAATGTTGCAACATACATAACTAAGAAAGAATTCAACCTCTTAATATGCAAAGGACTCATAAAATAGCTAAGAAAATATATTGGAAAAATGAGAAATGGATACCATATAGGTGATATGGTAAACTTTTTGTGATCTACATATGTATACATGTGTACATATGTGTGTGCTATATACATATATGTATACATATATGTGTGCTAAGTTGCTTCAGTTGTGTCCAACTCTTTGTGGCCCCATGGACTATATTTCCCCAGGCTCCTCTGTCCATGGGATTCTCCAGGCCATCCCTCCTCAAGGGCATCTTCTCCACCCAGGAATTGAACTTGTATCTCTTATGTCTCCTGCAATGCAGGCAGATTCTTTACCACTAGCACCACCTGGGAAGCCTATATACATATATAAACATATTTTTATAAAGAAATGTGTTTCTATGAAAAAAATTAACATATTAGACAAATAAAAATGACTGAAGAGATTTTCACTGAACTGTTAAAGTATAATGGGGATCACAGTTGATTTTTACTTGCATCTTTTTTATCTTTTTGCATTTTTGGAGGTTTTCAGTAAGAAATGGATTTTACTTCTGGAATGAGAAAAAAAATATTTGTAGAATGTAGAAGAAATACGAACAATGGATGATTAATATCTAATTTTGTTTGCTTTGTCTGGCTTTCTCAGGATGCTTTAATTTGAGGAGGAGCAGAGCTTTTGGGGGGCTTCCCTGGTAGCTCAGGGGTAAAGAATCCACCTGCCAATGCAGGAAAAGTAGGTTAAATCCCTGGGTTGAAGATCCCCTAGAGAAGGAAATGGCAACTGGCTCCAGTATTCTTGCCTGGAAAATCCCATGGATAGAGAAGCCCGGCAGTCCATGGGGTTGCAAAGAGTTGGACACAACTGAGCGACAAAACAATAATCAGAACTTTTGGGACTCTCTCTGAAATCCCTCAGCCTGGCTCCTTGGCCTCTAGGTCTGGATGCTTCACAGATGGGATGCTGTTGTGGGAACCGAGCTTGTGGTCCAGTCTGCCCCCACGGGGCGTGTTCCTGTGGCCAAACAGAGCACAATGAAGAAAGATGGGAAAACAGCCATAGGCTGATACCACAATAAAGAGAGAGCGTGACTGCAAAGGCTTTCCAGGGCGTTTCCAATCTGACATTTCCTTCCTGACCTTTCAGCTTCTCACTTAACTTCACATACACTGGAGGTCCAGTCTGCCTCCACGGGGCGTGTTCCTGTGGCCAAACAGAGCACAATGAAGAAAGATGGGAAAACAGCCATAGGCTGATACCACAATAAAGAGAGAGCGTGACTGCAAAGGCTTTCCAGGGCGTTTCCAATCTGACATTTCCTTCCTGACCTTTCAGCTTCTCACTTAACTTCACATACACTGGCCCAGAGCTAGATTTAGCATCATCGTTAGTAAAAGACAGTTCCCCAGGAATCAACCTACAGACCCCTGAACTCAGGAAGGCAGATTCAGAGATAGCCTTGCACGGGGCTTGTCTAATACAGAGAGAGGGATGTAACCCTGGAGTAGTTCTTGCCCGACTCAGGAGAATGGACCAGTGGCTTTCCGAACTTGAACAAGGCTTCAGTACTAAGTGGCCTTTTGCCAGTACAAATGTATGGTGTGCTCAGGGCTCAGTTGTGTCCGACTCTGCTCTCCATGGATTGTAACCCTTCAGGCTCCTCTGTCCATGGGATTTTCCAGGCAAGAATACTAGAGTGGGTTGCCATTTCCTTCTCCAGGGGGTTTTCCTGACCCAGGGATGGTACCTGCTTTCCTGCTTGGACGGCAGATTCTTCACCACTGAGCCACCTGGGAAGCCCTCTAGTAACAGGAGGTCACAACTAAAAGAGCTGCAAAGCATATTCTGTCTAAGGAAGATCTTCGTTGCATCATGTGGGTTCTTAGATCCCTGACCTGGGATCAAACCTGCGTCCCCTACATCAGGGGGTAGATTCCTAACCCCTGGACCACCAGGGAAGTCCCATCTTACCTCCTGTTCAGTCTCCTAGCACAGTGTTAGTTTCTGTCTTCTTATTTATTCACCTCTAGGATCGCCTGTGCTCTCACCAGCCTGTTAACCCTCTGAGAGCAGAGGCTCCTCTTCTCCTTTTGGTGCCCTCAGCATCTCTGTAGAGGCTGGTACAATCCCCAGGGAGTATTTGTTGAATGAGTTAAGTGACCAGTATTAATAAATGGGCTAAAGGAATGTATCTCTCTTACAAAATTTAGCAAATGAAATGTCGGAGAACACAGAACGACTTAGCAGGAAATTCAAGTGCTCCTTGAGAATCAGTTCCTAGCATAGAAGTCTGCCTTCATTCTTTCCTTATCAAGACCCACAAAACTATGCAAAGTCCTTTGAGCTCTTTGGAGGGGAATAGTGGTGCATAAACACAAAAGATAATCTTGTTTCTTCTTGCGAATTCAAAATAATTTTTGAAAAGGAACAGGCCCTCTCAAAGTATTATGCCCACACAATCTTTCCTTTAAGTAGCAAAAAACCCCAAATAGTTTTATGATCCCTAATGTAATGCAGATGTAGAGGGTAAGAATTTGATGGTCAATTAATTTAGAAAATATCCTGGGCCTCTCAGAGGTTCAACGTACGGACTTTGAAATTTGACTCATGATTATGATGCCCTTCCCCCAACCTTCTCCCCATCCCTAGATATAAAAAGAAAGGAACGCTTGTAATATTGCTTATGGAATGTTCTAGAGGGGTAGTTAAGCTGCTCTTCATAAAAACCTTTGGATCAAGTTTTCCTGGCCTTTTCCAATTGGGACTGTTCCTGAGCATTGAAGTGAAGCAATATTAAACTGGCAGGCTCCTGAGAGTCGATTATTGTGGGGAGTTGAAAGGAAAGAGCTGGCATCTTTGTGCTTCATTAATCTTAGAAGGAAAGAAAGCTCTGGCCAGTGGACCAAAGGCCCACATGTCAGAGCTTGATTTCCTGTTCTGGGTTTCGGTTTGAACGTGAAGCAAATGTTTCGGGGAACTCTGGGCAGCTAGAAGGCAGTCTCCTCTCTCATGCCAGCAGGACTTGGTTTCATGAATTAATAATATCCAACTCCGAGAAAGCCAAGAGCTATTGAGGCTGGAGGCACCGTGGTGCTGAGAGCTGGCTGTAGGCAGAGCGAGTCATCAGTCCATCCATCAACCACTTAGCCAAAGGTTATTCCAATAGCTTCCCTGAAACCTCTTTTTTCTCCTCCAAGCTGCAAGCATTAGGGTTAGTCTTGTTTTACTTTTTTTCAGTTTTTATTGGAGTATCGTTGATTTACAATGTTGTATTAGTTTCAGGTGTACAGTATAGTGAATCAGTTATATATATACACACGTATCCACTCCTTTTTAGATTCTTTTCCCACATAAGTCCTTGCCCAATATTGAGTAGAGTTCCCTGTGCTGTACAGCAGGTTCTTATTAGTTATTTATTCTATGTATAGTATTGTGTATATGTCAATCCCAATCTCACAGTTTATCCCTCTGCCCCTTTCCCCTTGGTAAACATAAAGTTTTTTTTTTTTTTCCCTACGTTGGTGACTCTATTTCTGTTTTGTAAATAACTTCATTTGTACTTTTTTTTTTTTTAGATTCCACATATACGTGGTATCATATATTAGTTGTCTTTCTCTGTCCGACTTACTTCACTCAATATAACAATCTCTAAGTCCATCTATGTCCCTGCAAATGGCATTCTTGAACAAAATACTCTTTCTTTGTATCCAAAGTCCTTCAGACACACTGCAACATTGCACTTTCCACCCTTTATTGCATCTGAATACGATATTTTGCTCATGAGAGAATAAATAACAGCATTTTTTTTTGGTAGGAGCTATATTGAGATATAATTAATGAATTAAATGACTAATTAATCCATTGATGTATACAATCTGATGGCTTTTTATTATACCCACAGAGTTGTGCAACCATCAATATAATTTTCAAAAATTTTCATCACCTCCGAAAGGACCCTCCATGTCCTTTAGCTCTGAGACCATCAAACCCCAACTCACTCTTCAAACCCTAGGCAACCACTGGACTGTTTTCTGCCTCTAGATTTACCAAGTCTGAGTATTTTGCATGAACAGAATTAGACAATATGTGGTCATTTGTGACTGCTGTAAGAGCACTTTATGTGCGACATTTGTTTTGTGTCAGGCACAATAAGTGTTCTCAGTAAATAAAGGTATCTGAGTGAATGACTTTGCTCCCAGTTCACTACTGTGCAGTCATCCTGTGGAAGAAATAAGATATGAAGACCACACGTTAGCTTCGATTCAGGTGACAAGAGAAGGCTGATCTAAAACATGAAAATTGGCTAAATTACAGGACCACAAATGCTCAATTAAATAGTACGTAAACTAGAAGAACAAGAGGATATATTACACGGCTCTCTTTTAGAGTCAGTTTTAGGCAAAATTTCTTTCTTTTTTTTTTTGGCTGTGCAGCATATGGGATCTTAGTTCTCTGACCAGGGATCGGACCCATGGGTCCTGTAGTGGAAGCACAATCAGTGGACTACCACGGAAGTCCAAGGCAAAATTTCTTAAGTAATAAGGATGTACTTTGGGATTGATGAAAAAGGGTTATTTATACCTTGTATTGTAGTTTAACTTATCAAAATATTTATCTTGGCTCTTCCACATATATTGAAATATCTATGTATTTCTACTTCCACATCTCAATGTCTTTCAGTATCAGATGCATTATGTTTTTGGAGAAGCATCACGAAGTTTTAGATTCTTTCAGGCATTGCCATGGTTTTCTCTCCTGAAACATGTGTATGGAAACCTAAAGTCTGATTGATGAACACTGCTGCTGCTGCTGCTGCTAAGTTGCTTCAGTCATGTCCGACTCTGTGCAACCCCATAGACAGCAGCCCACCAGGCTCCGCTGTCCCTGGGGATTTTCCAGGCAAGAACACTGGAGTGGGTTGCCGTTTCCTTCTCCAATGCATGAAAGTGAAAAGTGAAAGTGAAGTCGCTCAGTCGTGTCCGACTCTTAGGGACCCCGTGGATTGCAGCCTACCAGGCTCCTCCATCCATGGGATTTTCCAGGCAACACTAGGTAAACTCAAATGAAATAAACCCTTTCATGCTTCCCATGACTCTTCTCCTCCTGTTCCCTGACTGGTGATTGTCCAAATCTTGTCTTTGGTTTGCTTCTTGACAAGCCTGTATTATCACTTTCTCTGAAGCAGAAGCTCCATTCTCTACAGGAAGCTCCATTCTCTCCACTTGGATGGTCCATCCTACTTCAAACTCCATGTATTTAAAACTAAACTCATTTTTTAAATACCCTCTCTTCTCTATTTCAAAGAAGCCACAGATATATTTCCCTCTTCCCAGCTCTTCATACTCTATGTCCAATTACTGACTAAAGCGTATCATGTTTGCCATGGAGGGTGTTTCACCCACTATTTCTTTTTACTTGCATCTAGCTCCCTAAATGCAAAATGTAAATAACTCTTTCCAACCTCACAAGTGGAGAAGGAAATGGCAACCCACTCCAGAATTCTTGCCTGGAGAATCCTGTGGACAGAGGAGCTTGGTGGGCTGCTGTCCATGGGGTCTCACAGAGTCAGACACAACTGAAGCAACTTAGCATGCATGCATGGACTGGAGAAGGAAATGACAGCCCACTCCAGTGTTCTTGCCTGGAGAATCCCAGAGACAGAGGAGCCTGGTGGGCTGCTGTCTGTGGGGTTGCAGAGAGTTGGACATGCCTGAAGCGATTTAGCAGCAGCAGCAGCAACCTCACAGGGAAGTTGTGAAGAGTAAAAAGCACTGGCATTCATTTCATCCCTGTATTTCACTTACCTACTTAGTTTTGGCTGTGTGTGTCTTCCTGGCTGCATGGGCCCTTTCTCTAGCTGCAGCGAGTGGGGGCTACTCTTAGTTGCAGCTCATGGGCTTCTCGTCTCAGTGCTTCTCTTGCTGCAGAGCACAGGCGCTCAGGTGCGCAGGTTTCAGTGGTTGTAGCACATAAACTCAGTAGCTGTGGTGCCTGGACTCTAGAACACAGGTCTCAATAGCTGAGGTACATGGGCTTAGCTGCTCTGCGGCATGTGGAATCTCCCCAGCCCAGGGATTGAACCTGTGTCTCCTGCACCGGCAGCTGTATTCTTACCCACTCAACTACCAGGAAAGTCCTGTGCCTCCATTTTTGCTCTGGCCAGTAAGAGAGAGAAGTTCATAAGCATGAACTTCTCTGAGACTGTAACAGCCATATGTTAATGAAAAGATAATTATTTGTAAGGACTTAATTCTTCCTTTGCTTTAGATTTTTCTTTAAGGATAAAATGTGAAGTTTGCTCTGATATAGTGGAGAAGGAAATGGCAATCCACTCCAGTACTATTGCCTGGAAAATCCCATGGACAGAGGAGCCTGGTAGGCTACAGCCCATGGGGTCGCAAAGAGTCAGACACGACTGAGCAACTTCACTTCATTGATATAGTGAGTCCTGCCTGCTGTTGAATGAGCTTCAACTGGCTACTTTAAACCAACAACCCCCTTTGCTTTAATATCAGCTTCTTGCTAAAAGACCAGCCTCAAACTTCCATAGCCAAGTTAAGATACACCCATGCACCAAATCATTTCATGGCACTGTAGTTACATCTCATATGGCTCTCTCATTTCTTTTCATTCTTGGATCTATAAGAGAAGCATCCTTTTTAGCTCTCAACCTAGTCACCATTGAGAGTCACTATTGAGAGTCCCTTGGACTGCAAGGAGACCAAATCAGTCAATCCTAAAGGAAATCAACCCTGAATATTCATTGGAAGGACTGATGCTGAAGCTGAAGCTTCAGTACTTTGGCCACCTATACAAAGAGTTGACTCGATGGAAAAGACCCCAATGCTGGGAAAAACTGAAGGCAAAAGGAGAAGAGGGTGGCAGAGGATGAGATGGTCAAATAGCGTCACTGACTCAGTGGACATGAATTTGAGCAAACTATGGGAGATAGGGAAGGACAAAGGAGCCTGGTGTGCTGCAGTCCATGGGGCTAGAGTTGTGCTGCAGTCCATGGGGTTGCCAAGGCTTAGTGATTGAACAAGAAACAATATTCACCATTGCAGTTCTGCATGATGTTCGAAGCTTTTCAAAAGAAGGCATCACAGACTCAGGAGCTGTGCATACAAAAGGCTCCAGAAAGGATGCAAGGAGGGGAAACATGCTTCTATAAGTGCTTGATGTCCTGGGGCCCTACACTCAAGATTCCTGAACTCATTTATGCTCATAATGTCTGGTATGTTTGATAAAAGGAATCAGAATCATGACCCAAGTAAACTGAGGGAAAAAACCCACCCCATCTCATTATCTTCGAATAAAATCAAACTGTGTTTATCCTGGTACACAGCCATCTCCAAAATGTATTTGCTTTGGCTGTTGATTTTAATGCATGTTCACAAGGAAAATCGAAAAAGCCCATTCAGCAGGAATGCAAATGTGGCTTGAGAAGGAGTGAGAGTTCTCATAAAATTCCCCAAAAAGGGCCAATTCGCTATTGGATTCTCAAATCCTTTCACCGCTGTGAGTATCAGTTACAAACGCAGCAAGAAGCCTCATGGTTTTACCATCTTCTCTGAACACAAATAGCCAACACCGTCACACAGAGCTGTGCACAGGCGCATGGCAACCGGCCACCCTTTGGTTCTCCTGTGGCAAAGAGGCGCCTTTCTCTGAAGCAATGAGCACATTTTCTTCCCAAAGGTTTGGGCAGCGAGGAACATATCCTAAGGCCACAAGGCTGTAGATCTCAGACTCCCCCATCCAGTGTTCCAAATGGCATGGAGCTGGCCATCATTAAAAAGAGATCATCTCCAATAGCATATTGAGAAAATGCAGCCAACAGCCTGGTTTCCTCTTTTAGCCCTCATGAAAGAGTAAGGCTTTGGAACTGCCTGAAAATAATGCCACAGACTCCTCAACGGTAAAGAATCCGCCTGCACTGCAGGAGACCCGGGTTCACTCCCTGGGTCAGGAAGAACTCCTGGAGGAGGAAATGGCAACCCACTCCAGTATTCTTGCCTGGAGAATCCCATGGACAGAGGAGCCTGGCAGGCTATAGTCCATGGGGTTGCAAACAGCTGGACATGACTGAGTGACTGACACACTCCTTAACAACAGTTCAGGAAACAGGTCAGGTGGTGATTTAAGCCAACTATCTCCTTTCACACTTTTTCTTTCATTTTTAAATTTTATTTATTGATTTTATTTTTTTCAGTTTAACCCTCGTACAACGTGCACACACAATTCCATGATCTAGATGGAGTAATTGTAAAAAACCGACTGCTTTACAGGGTTGTGTTGGTTTCTGCCATATGACAATGTGAATCAGCTGTAACTGTATCTACATCCCCACCCCCTTGGGCCTCCCTCCCATCCGTCTAGGTCATCACAGAGCACTGAGCTAAGTGCCCTGAGCTATATAGCAGCTTTCCACAAACTGTTTTACACAATGGTGGGGCTTCCCTGGTGGCTCAGATGGTAAAGAACCTGCCTGCAATGTGGGAGACCCGGGTTCGATCCCTGGGTTGGGAAGATGCCCTGGAGAAGGAAGTGGCAACCCAGTCCAGTGTTCTTGCCTGGAGAATTCCACGGATGGAGGAGCCTGGTGGGCTATGGTCCATGGGGTCGCAAAGAGTCGGACACGACTGAGCGACTCACATGACTTGCTTTAGTGTATATATGTCAACGGTGCTCTTCCAGTTCACCCTACCCTCCCCTTCCCCACTTGTGTCTGCAAGTCCATTCTGAGTATTTCAATAAGTATCTAGTGATTGCTCTGTACTAGAAACCAGTGAGCAAGATGGCCATCGTACCCACCCTCAAAGCGCTTACAGTCTGCTGGGGGAAGCAGTGGGGAAGTGCTACCGAAAGATGGATCCATGCAGGGGCTGTAGGGTCGCATGGAGAAGTATTTGACCCAGCTGCTGGGGGGCAGGGTGGGAGGGGGTCAAGACAGCTGGCTCGAGCAAGTGCAGCCCAAATGGAGACTTGAAATGGAGAGGAGAGAGCCTGAGAAGAAAGAAGAGGCCAGGAGCAGGAAAGCCTGTGCATGAATCCAAATGCGAGAGGATATTAGAAACCCTGGCCATTGGGAAGAAGAAAAACAGAGAGCAAGCACATTAGGTCATAGGAAGCCACGCTAGGGATCTGGGGTCTGTGTGTACGTAGACAGGAGCTACGTGGAGGAGCGAATTTATTGATTTATTTATTTTATTGGAGGATCGTTGCTTTACAGTGTTGTGGTGGTCTCTGCTCTACATCAGCATGAGTCAGCCATATAGATATGTATATATCATCCCTCTTTGACCTCCCTCCTCCCCCATCTCCACCGCTCTCCGTCATCACAGAGCACCAGGCTGAGCTCCTTGCACTATGCAGCTACTTCCCATGAGCTAGCGATCTCACACATGGCAGTGTATATATCTCAATGCTGCTTTCCCAATCGGTCCCACCCTCTCCTTCCCCCACGACATCCACCAGCCTGTTCTCTATGTCTGCATCTCCATTTCTTCTCTGTAAACATGATCAATAGTACGCTTTCTCTAGATTCCATATATATGCTTTAATGAACAGTATTTGGTGAGAGAATTTATTAGATACATCTTTCAGATGAAGCACTATGGCTGCAGCATGCAGGATGGATGGGAGGGTACAGGACTGTGGGTGGGACATTTGGGGGGTTGGCACCCAAACCCAGACAGGAAGATGTCTGAANCCGGGTTCGATCCCTGGGTTGGGAAGATGCCCTGGAGAAGGAAGTGGCAACCCAGTCCAGTGTTCTTGCCTGGAGAATTCCACGGATGGAGGAGCCTGGTGGGCTATGGTCCATGGGGTCGCAAAGAGTCGGACACGACTGAGCGACTCACATGACTTGCTTTAGTGTATATATGTCAACGGTGCTCTTCCAGTTCACCCTACCCTCCCCTTCCCCACTTGTGTCTGCAAGTCCATTCTGAGTATTTCAATAAGTATCTAGTGATTGCTCTGTACTAGAAACCAGTGAGCAAGATGGCCATCGTACCCACCCTCAAAGCGCTTACAGTCTGCTGGGGGAAGCAGTGGGGAAGTGCTACCGAAAGATGGATCCATGCAGGGGCTGTAGGGTCGCATGGAGAAGTATTTGACCCAGCTGCTGGGGGGCAGGGTGGGAGGGGGTCAAGACAGCTGGCTCGAGCAAGTGCAGCCCAAATGGAGACTTGAAATGGAGAGGAGAGAGCCTGAGAAGAAAGAAGAGGCCAGGAGCAGGAAAGCCTGTGCATGAATCCAAATGCGAGAGGATATTAGAAACCCTGGCCATTGGGAAGAAGAAAAACAGAGAGCAAGCACATTAGGTCATAGGAAGCCACGCTAGGGATCTGGGGTCTGTGTGTACGTAGACAGGAGCTACGTGGAGGAGCGAATTTATTGATTTATTTATTTTATTGGAGGATCGTTGCTTTACAGTGTTGTGGTGGTCTCTGCTCTACATCAGCATGAGTCAGTCATATAGATATGTATATATCACCCCTCTTTGACCTCCCTCCTCCCCCATCTCCACCGCTCTCCGTCATCACAGAGCACCAGGCTGAGCTCCTTGCACTATGCAGCTACTTCCCATGAGCTAGCGATCTCACACATGGCAGTGTATATATCTCAATGCTGCTTTCCCAATCGGTCCCACCCTCTCCTTCCCCCACGACATCCACCAGCCTGTTCTCTATGTCTGCGTCTCCATTTCTTCTCTGTAAACATGATCAACAGTACGCTTTCTCTAGATTCCATATATATGCTTTAATGAACGGTATTTGGTGAGAGAATTTATTAGATNCCCAATCGGTCCCACCCTCTCCTTCCCCCACGACATCCACCAGCCTGTTCTCTATGTCTGCGTCTCCATTTCTTCTCTGTAAACATGATCAACAGTACGCTTTCTCTAGATTCCATATATATGCTTTAATGAACGGTATTTGGTGAGAGAATTTATTAGATACATCTTTCAGACGAAGCACTATGGCTGCAGCATGCAGGATGGATGGGAGGGTACAGGACTGTGGGTGGGACATTTGGGGGGTTGGCACCCAAACCCAGACAGGAAGATGTCTGAACCAAGGTAGCAGTAGTGTGACGAAGAGACACAGCAGGGCCCAGGGTGTCCAGCATCCCCGCCAGATATTAACTGCATCCTGGTTGCTAGAGGCTTCCCTTGCAGAGGCTGGACCCATACAACTGATGGGGCTGCTGAAATCTAAAACACACGTTTTGCTAGAGATGCCTTGCTATGGATGGTCATTCCCAATTGCCAATTGAACAGGTCTTCTTCAATGAAAAGAAGTGTCAAGCTAGAGTGGCTGAGATTTTGGGAGATATCACAGGCACTGAAATATTTGTTTTTAGGCCAATATCACATTTTTTAACTTTTAATTTTAAATTGGGGCATAGCCAATTAAGTTGTGATAGTTTCAGTTGGATAGCACAGGGACTCAGCCGTATGCAGACATGTATCCATTCTCCCTCAGAGTCCCCTCCCATCCAGGCTTCCATGTAACACTGAACAGAATTCCCTGTGCTACACAGCAGGAGGTCCTTGTTGGTTATCATTTTAAACATAGCAGTGAAAGATCACACTTTGCTGAATACTGTAGCTTTTAGACGTGTTGAAGTTAAGTAGCACTAGCTTTTTTTTTTTTATTTTGGTTATTATTTGTGTTCCCTATGGACTTTAGAATGATCCTGTCAATTAAAAGATACTGCTAAGATACTCTTAGTAGTGGCAAATAATAAGGTTTCTGGGTGTGCAAATAGTAAGAAAATTTGCCTTGCACGTACTACCATTCTGAGGAAATTATTTGAGGATTTACACCAGCAAAAATAGGGAGAGATCAAAGGGAGGAAATCACGGAATACAGGAAACAAGGAAAGACTCCAGTGGTACCCATGGAGCCTAGAAAGCGTCTGGTCTGGATCGTAGCAGGAGGTCAGGAGCTGGCACGTGTCCCCAGGGAGAAGTGGATTCTGAGCAGTCATTGTGCACGTAACAGGAAGGCTGAAATGATTTGAAGATATAATGGGGCACATTATATTTTCAAAAATGAACAACAACAAAAAAATAAGGCATTTAGAGACTCTAGCAAGGTGAGGAGAAAACTATACAGGAAATCTGTGGTCAGAATATGAAATGAAATTTGAAAGTGGCATTGTAATAAAAGCTATTGTTAATGCATAAGAGAAAGAAATTCATGTAACCTTGATGCAAGAAGGTTCTACTTTATGTGGTCCAGAGATTGTTGTACTGATGCAGTAAAAGAAATATAACACTTGCATGTGACTGGGGTAAGCAGTGAAACATAACTAACATGTGCCATGAGTTAGTTACATAACCCTCACAACAACCTCAGGAGATGGCTCTCATTTTCCTCTTCTTAGAGGTAAAGAACTAAGATGAGAAGTTAAGCAACTTAAGATCAAAAAGTTATTAAGTGGTGAAGAAAGATTCTTAAACGTTATTATACGCCCTCTGTGTTAAATATATATGTAATATTATACATATATTGGAGAAGGAAATGACAGCCCACTCCAGTGTTCTTGCCTGGAGAATTCCATGGATAAAGGAGCCTGGCAGGCTACAGTCCATGGGATCACGAAGAGTCAGACACAACTGAGTGACTGTCACTCACTCACATTATACCTACATGTAAATACATGTACACATGTAGTATTTATGGTTTATGATATTTAGAATCAACTTATGGATAAACTGTGGAATAATGTTCTAGAATAGGATGTTAATGATGTCAGTCTCACATGTACAAACACATATGTGGTTTATGGAACTCAATACATGGGATGGGGAAGATGAATAAGAAGGTTAAGATGACAATATTCTTATCTTGCATTGTTGTTGCTGTGGTTCAATTGCTAAGTCGCGCCCCACTCTTTGCGACCCCATGAACTGCAGCATGCCAGGCTCCCCTGTCCTTCACCATCTCCCGGAGCCTGCTCAGACTCATGTCCATTGAGTCAGTGATGCCATGCAACCATCTCATCCTCTGTCATCCCCTTCTCCTCCTGCCTTAAATCTTTCTCAGCATCAGGGTCTTTTCTAAAGAGTCAGCTTTTTGCATCAGGCGGCCAAAGTATTGGAGCTTCAGCTTTAGCATCAGTCCTTCCAATGAATATTCAGGGTTGCTCTCCTTGAGGGTTGACTGGTTTGATATCCTTGCTGTCCAGGGGACTCTCAAGAGTCTTCTCCAGTATCATAATTCAAAAGCATCAATTCTTCGGCTCTCAGCCTTCTTTATGGTCCAACTCTCACATCCGTACATGACCACTGGAAAAACCATAGCTTTGACTATATGGACCTTTGTTGAAAAAGTGATGTCTCTGCTTTTTAATATGCTGTCTAGGTTTGTCATAGCTTTTCTTCTTGCAGTAGAGAAGGATTCTCAATGAAGAGTTGGGTTATACAAAGCCCAGGCTGCCTAAGTCTCCCTGGGAAAGCACAGCTGGAAAACCCCAGGGAAGGCTCTTGGGAAAACCCACAAATAATGCCATGCCAGGGAACCAGACTGTGGAACCTGCCCCAGGCAAAGGGCAATAAGACGCACCCTACCTGTGCCATCCAGGTTCTAGAGAAGGACCTCTCCTTGTCCCCTCCTCCTGGGTCCAACGCTGCAGGAACCAAGAGCTGCTGCTCAGAAATAAGGGCAGGGAGGTGTGGAGCTGGGCCCAGTGAAGAAACCCACTCCCCACTCCACCCCACCCTCTGTTCAATCTTGAAGCAATCCAGGCTGAGGGAGGAGAAAAGTTTTAAGCATGAATAGAATTTGGGGTTTTTAAATTACTCTGAAAGGGAATTATGTGTTTATTAAAGAGATTTGCTTCTTTATTTTTATGAGAGTGACAGAAAAGAGCCATGTGAGATGAGAGAGGGGAATAGATTAAGAACTTTTGGAAAGTGGTGAGAAAAGAATTCAGTGGGTTTCAACCCACACTCCATTGAATCCAGTCCATTCAATTGACAGAACCATTTTCTTGAGTTATTGTTGTTCATTTAAATTAATTTTTAATTAACTTGAGGGTGTAGTTTTTCTGCATAGAAGAGACTATACAGAGTTTATTTAGTTTCTAAAATTAATATTAGATACAATGCAAAGAAAAAATCCTAGTTCTTCCTTATGCTTTTAAATTCTGCTTATAAATGGTATTATTCTCTTTATTCTCTTAGCAAATTTTCACATTTGCTCTTAGAATTCTTTTCATAATGCTTGGTCTCGATTATAAACTTAGCTAATTCAATTCCTTCAAATATTTTAGACTGCATATTTAAATTTGATATATTTGATTTCCTTCTTAAGTGCTTTGATTGTCTAACTTAACAAACCATTCCTAAAAAATCTAATAAGCAAACATAAATATAACAAACTTCAAATTCTCTTAAATGTCCCAATGGAGGATATAAACTTGGAAAGATTTAAAACCACACTGATGAGACCATTTTAAAATATCTAATTCACATTTTAATTTTTAGTTATTGTCACTCTAATATGCCAGTTTTTCATAAACATGAAACAAGTTTTAAGAACAAGCTCAGTCACTCAGCCACCAAATATTAAAAACCCTGATATTTCTTGTCTTCCACATTTAAAAGCTGAATTCTAACTCCCCTAGGGGTTATGAGATACTTACCCCTAAGAAAGATAATTACCCTTTCAAGTAACTGATGTGAATTTTGACAAGCAATTTCTGGTGAGTATTAGATGATTTCAGGACAATTTTCTAGCAATTAAGGACATTGTTATGTTATGCCATGTGTAACATGGGTTGCTTTCTCAGCATGCCTAGGGTTGCAAAAACAAAAATTTTACCCAAGACACTAATTGCATCTTGTCAGCAACTTTGATGGGATGCATTAGTTTGTATTGGGAACTGATTATGTCAATGACTCTATAACTCAAAGGGGGTTTTCACACACACAGGACTTCTCAAGTCATGTCTCATGCATGACCTAATTCTTTTTCCTTCTCATCCATATCTAAAACTTGAACCAAGGCGGATTACCTCATCTGATTTTCTGTTTCCTTAGATCTTCTCAAGTTATGTGGGTTCATTTTCTGTCTACCACTAAACACCTTTGAACTTGTGAGAAGCCTGAATTCTTTCATCATCTCAGACCACCCAACACGGGCAGGTATTAAAATGATCACCAATTACATTCTGAATGCCTCACATAGCCACGAGGCCATGCCACTGTCAGTTTGTACGTCAAAACCTCAAATTAGACAAAAAGCATGAATGTAGACCTCTGTTTGAGACTCTGCTGTAACCAGTTCTGTGTTTTGTCCATTTAAGTCATAGGAAGTAGGCTTCACAAATATTTCTGTTAATATTTTGTAAGAAATGCCTTCAAATGTAAAGAAGTTAGACAATTTATCCTCAAACATGTAGATAATAAGGGGCAGAATTAAGACTCAAACGCAGTTCTGACTGCTAGTGTTCTATGCAGTCTATTGTACCTTCTGCCTCTCCTTAAAAGTTAAGCATATGTGAGACAGCAAAAGAGACACAGATGTATCGAACAGTCTTTTGGCCTCTGTGAGAGAGGGAGAGGGTGGGATGATTTGGGAGAATGGCATTGAAACATGTATAATATCATATAAGAAATGAATCGCCAGTCTAGGTTCGATGCAGGATACAGGATGCTTGGGGCTGGTGCACTGGGATGACCCAGAGGGATGGTATGGGGAGGGAGGTGGGAGAGGGGTTCAGGATTGGGAACACGTGTACACCCGTGGAGGATTCAGGCTGATGTATGGCAAAACCAATACAATATTGTAAAGAAAAAAAAAAAAAAAAGTCAAGCAGAGGCAGACTAAAAGAATAAATGTTGAGAGAAAGTGTTCCAGTATTTTTGAACTTTATTTTTTAAAACATAGAAAAACAGCTTTTTAAAAGGCGTATGTGTATGTATCATCCTTTTTAAGTCTTTCAGAACAACTTCCATCCTTCAGGAGCTTGTAATGATGCTAAGACCTGGAGGAGAAAAATGCCTCTTAGAAGCCTCATTGATTATCTGCTTCAGTGGACTCATTAAAAGTTGGTAATTCTTATAGTGCGGCGCACTGGCATTTTTCTTTGCCATATTTCAAACTTTGCAGAGACTTCTCAAAGCAGTCACAGAGGTTTCTGCTAGAGGTTCATTCCCATGCCACACATTGGTGTTGACTGCCACTGCCCCCTTAAAGGATGGAACAAAGACGTGTAAGGCAAAGTGTCGTGTCGTAGACCTGATTTTCAAATCCCCCCCAACCTTCTTTTTTCCTTAAGAGCGGTGGAACTCTTTCTTCACACTAGATCTTATGTGGGAAGCTGATAGTCAAAGAAACGAAAGGAAGGTGACTCTGGGCTTTCCTGGGGTCAGATGGCTAAGAATCTGCCTGCCAACCCATGAAGAAGACATGGGTTCTATCCCTGGTCTGGGAAGATTTTACATACCCTGGAACAGCCAAGCCCATGTACCACAACTAGAGGAGTCACCACGATGAGAAGCCTGCACACCACATCTAGTGAGGAGTCCCTGCTCGCTGCAACCAGAGAAAGCCCACAGGCAGCACAATCAATAATAATAATAAAAATTGTTTTCAAAAAGCATAGCAGCTATAGCTCAAATACAGAGTAGAGATCTGAATTCTTTGCCCATCTATCCTTCCACAGGGGCCCTTAAACTCCTCAGCACCCACCATGGTTCATGGAAAATAAAGTGAAAGTGTAGTCACTCAGTCGTGTCCGACTCTTTGCAACTCCATGGACTGTAGCCTCCCAGGCTTGTCTGTCCATGGGATTCTCCAGGCAAGAATACTGGAGTGGGTTGCCATTCCCTTCTCCAGGGGATT
>SJYX01010978.1:15756-80610 GCA_006410675.1 Oreotragus oreotragus
ATAAAAATTAAAGGAGAAATAGAGGACTTAACAATTTTAAAAAGTTAGGAAAAAAAAAAAAAGAGGACAAAAAAGAAAAGAAGAAAATGCAACCACACAACAACATCAACAAAAAAAAACAACACCAAAAAAAAAATGGAAAAGAAAAAAAAAAGAATGACTGTAAAAATAGTAAAGATATGTCTGACCCTTTCTCTGATGTTGCGGCCTGTGTGGGGTCAGTTCCAAGGTGCTTCCTTTTTTTTTTTTTTAACTTCTGTTTGCTGGTCTCTTCAGTGTCTGATTTCTGTCCTGTCACAGAGGGGGTGGCGGGACGTTCCTGCCCGATTCTGAAAAGCACTGCAGCCCGCGCCTCCCACACCTCCCTGCCCTGCCCCCACTTGGTAATGGCGGATGCAGGCGTTTGCGCTGCTTTTCCACTGGGCGAGTTACTATTGGGCTTGTAATCTGTTGGTTTTAATTATTCATTTATTTTTCTTTCCTGTTATGTTGCCCTCTGTGTTTCCAAGTCTCCTCTCTTCTTAAGCTTCCCTTCCCGGCACGGGCTTCCCTTCCCGGGACGGAGCTCCCTCCCCACCTCCTTTGTCTCTTTTTATTTTCGTCTTTTATATTTTTTCCCCTACCTGCTTTTGAAGTCAATGCTCTGTTTTTCTAGGTGCCTGATGTCCTCTGCCAGCATTCAGAAGTTGCCTTGTGGAGTTTGCTCAGCATTGAGATGTTCTTTTGATGAATTTGTGAGGGAGAAAGTGGTGTCCCCGTCCTATTCTTCCACCAACCTGGTTGGTCTCCATAATTTCTGTTTAAATATAGATAATCTTAAGAGTAATATACTATATATATCTAATTTTACCATTAATTTTTCCATTAAAGGTGTTTATTTTAATTGAATTACAGAAAAAAATTATTACTTTTCAAGAATATATCTCTATGTTTTACTTACTTAGGAAGAATTTTCTCTTCAAAATGACATTTGGAATACTAATGTTCACATAGAATACAAAATAGTAAAAACAAAACCTAAGATACCTTTTTAATTTCTAATATTTTCCTATTTTTCTCTATTATATTTGCTATGTTATAATTTTCCTGTTTGGAATAATTAGTTGTTTCTAAACATTAACCTATTCCATCTCAAATGATTGTGATGACATGGTGTCACCACAGTGATTCAGAATTACATGTTTATCATACATGTAAATTCTCACATGAATATAATTTCAAAGGAAATAATAAATAATAGAGTGTTCAGCTCAGTCTCTCTGTCGTGTCCGACTCTTTGTGACCTCATGAACCGCAGCACGCCAGGCCTCCCTGTCCATCACCAACTCCCGGAGTCTACCCAAATCCATGTCCATTGAGTCGGTGAGGCCATCCAACCATTTCAAACTCTGTCATCCCCTTCTCCTCCTGCCCTCAATCTTTCCCAGCATCAGGGTCTTTTCAAATGTGTCAGCTCTTCGCATCAGGTGGCCAAAATATTGGAGTTTCAGACTAAGCATCAGTCCTCCCAATGAATACCTAGGACTGATCTTTAGGATGGACTGGTTGGATCTCCTTGCAGTCCAAGGGATTTGCAAGAGTCCTCTCCAACACCACAGTTCAAAAGCATCAATTTTTCTGGACTAAGCTTTCTTTATAGTCCAACTCTCACATCTATACCTGATCACTGGAAAAACTTTGTTGACAAAGTCATGTCTCTGCTTTTTAATATGCTGTCTAGGTTAATCATAACTTTCCTTCCAGGGAGTAAGCATCTTTTAATTTCATGGCTGCAGTCACCATCTGCAGTGATTTTGGAGCCCCCAAAATAAAGTCAGCCACTGTTTTCACTGTTTCCCCATCTATTTCCCATGAAGTGATGGGACCAGATGCCATGATTTTCGTTTTCTGAATGTTGAGCTTTAAGCCAAATTTTTCACTCTCCTCTTTCACTTTCATCAAGAGACTCTTAGTTCTTCTTCACTTTCTGTCATAAGGGTGGTGTCATCTGCATATCTGAGGTAATTGATATTTCTTCTGGCAATCTTGATTCCAGCTTGTGCTTCTTCCAGCCTAGCGTTTCTCATGATGTACTCTGCATAGAAGTTAAATAAGCAGGGTGGCAATATACAGCCTTGACGTACTACTTTTTCTATTTGGAACCAGTCTGTTATTCCACGTCCAGTTCTAACTGTTGCCTCCTGACTTGTATATAGGTTTCTCAAGAGGCAGGTCAGGTGGTTTGGTATTCCCATCTCTCTCAGGATTTCCCACTGTTTCTTGTGATCCACACAGTCAAAGGCTTTGGCATAGTCAATAAAGCAGAAATATATGTTTTTCTGGAACTCTCTTGGTTTTTTGATGATCCTGCAGATGTTGGCAATTTGATCTCTGTTCCTCTGCCTGTTCTAAAACCAGCTTGAACATCTGGAATTTCGCAGTTCATGTATTGCTGAAGCCTGGCTTGGAGAATTTTGAGCATTACTTTACTAGCATGTGAAATGAGTACAATTGTGCAGCAGTTTGTGCATTCTTTGGCATTGCCTTTCTTTGGGGTTGGAATGAAAACTGACCTTTTCCAGTCCTGTGGCCACTGCTGAGTTTTCCAAATTTGCAGGCATACTGAGTGCAGTACTTTCATGGCATCATCTTTCAGAATTTGAAATAGCTCAAATGGAATTCCATCACCTCCACTAGCTTTGTTCGTAATGATGCTTCCTAAGGTCCACTTGACTTCACATTCCAGGATGTCTGGTTCTAGCTGAATGTGAGTGATCACATCATCATGATTATCTGAGTTGTGAAGATCTTTTTTGTACAGTTCTGT
Source organism: Oreotragus oreotragus (assembly GCA_006410675.1). NCBI lineage: Eukaryota > Metazoa > Chordata > Mammalia > Artiodactyla > Bovidae > Oreotragus > Oreotragus oreotragus. The sequence continues at coordinate 18,563 of SJYX01010978.1, forward strand.
GTATTCTTGCCATCCCTTCTTAATATCTTCTGCTTTTGTTAGGTCCATACCATTTATGTCCTTTATTTAGCCCATCTTTGCATGAAATGTTCCCTTGGTATCTCTAATTTTCTTGAAGCAATCTCTAGTCTTTTCCATTCTATTGTTTTCCTCTATTTCTTTGCGTTGATCATTGAGGAAGGCTTTCTTATCTTTCCTTGCTATTCTTTGGAACTCTTCATTAAAATGGGTATATCTTTCCTTTGTGTTACTCATTAGCTATAAAGTGTGGACAACACTTTTCTCAACTCAAACAACTTTGAAAACATAAGTTTCTCTCTCTTGTCTATCCATTGCTGGCTGATAGAACTCATTGTTTTAAAAAGCCAAAATATTTTTTGAATGAACATAAAGCTGTTTAGACAATTCAAAAGCCTGGTAGAACCAAGGATTTGTTAGTTTATTTTAAGGTATACTTTTAATATTTTTTTTAAATACACACTTCTTGAATTTTTCTTCTGTTTACATTAAAAACAGTTATTTCAACAAAACACCAAATGAAGAAAAACCTTGAAAAATTTTATGATGTAATCAAAAGTGAACATTAGCTGATATTAAATTTGTTTAAAATGGATAATTAAAAGAATAAGGAAGTTATGAATATGACATTTTATTTCTCATCTTGAAGTTTGCTATCAGGGGAAATGGGAGGGGGGGTTTGTTATTGGGAACACGTGTACACCCGTGGCAGATTCATGTTGATGTGTGGCAAAACCAATAAAATATTGTAAAGTAAAAAAAAAATAATAATAATGAAGAAAAAAATGTCATTGATGTTAAACAAATTGAAAAGTAGTAACATACTAACGACTTTTATAACAGCTTAAAAATGTATTCAACTCAGTTATTTAGGATAGATTTTTAATTTTTAATGAACAAAAGATAGCTCAGTCTATGAGGGTCTTTTCATTTAACAGATGAAGAAACACACTCAAAGAGAATTGGCATGGGTGCATAACATAATACAAGCAAGTTAGCAGGAGTCCCAGAGCTTAGGTTTAGCTCCATAGATTACCAAGTTAATTTATCATTAATAGATTCTCCTAGCTTCCTTTAAATATCATCTTCTTTGTAATATAAACTATACTGTATGCAAATTTCACATTTAGAGGCTAAGGAATGAAAATGTATTGACTGAGTAAAAGGCATAGTAGTCACACTTAACAAAAAGGTAAGACTAATCTATATCAGGCACTTTTTTAGTAATTGAGATAAATGAATAGAAGTACTCAACTACTTAAGCAAAGAAGTTTCACTAAAGTAAGATATCCCTTTCAGTAAAGAGCATTTAAGAGTATTCGTGAAATATTAGAAATGGTAAAGTTGATAGCAAAGTATGTGACAAAAGCTTATTATTGATTGAACACAGAAGCAGTGACGGCTTCTTTCAAATATTAATAACTTTTAAAATTGCACATTAAAATCCCATCACATTAATTTATTATTTAAAACTCCAGTAAATTTAATATTATCTCTAAAGCAACTATTATAGATAGAGACTTAATGGATTCCTTAATTAGGATATAGTATTAATGGTTATAGAACCCTAATTAAAATGGAGAGTTTGAAAAACAGCCAAAATGTGAAGAAATTATTCAAGCAGTGATTTTATTTTTAAAAAGTGAATGGAAGCTTTATCCAAAATGCTAAAAGGAAATGTACAAATCATACAGTTCATTTAATAATTGTAATATTTTTCATAAGGATTAACATTGTTTCCTTCTAGATATACATTCTATTTTACTTTAATATCTTGGAAGTAATCTAATTTATCTTGTTTTATACTTGGGTTGTATTAATTTTTCAGAGAAATGAAAGTATGTCTACCATTATACTGACCACATTTGTTTGCACTTTTGAAATTTATTTCATAATTCATTTGAATATAGGTTTTCACTATAAATGTATCACTGCAACAAGAATTTATCTGGATAAATTTGTTTAGAAGTGTTCTTATCTTTAAAGGGTTAATGTGATGATTCTGAATTTAAGGAATAGAATATAATGTTTGTCTTCAAATAATATAATTTGATTCAAATAAAAATTATTTACAGTTATTTTTTTAATTCATTACCTTCCATGTTAGTAATATACTCACTCATTTTAGGATTCTTTATTAGATAACAATTCCTTCCATATCCTTGGATAGTCAAGATGCTTTCCAGTAACAGAAAACCATTTTCAAATAACAGAAGCAAAAAATGAAATAGAGCATAGGGATTCAGGAGTATTTTTTGGAGTAAGAAGCACCACCAAGATTCTTATCAGCTGGAACAAGGCAATTTTCAGGAACTTGAGAGACATGTTTCAATTAATTTCACTTGTTTAACTTGTATGGTCTCATATCTCTGCTTTTTTTGTGTCTTTAATTCATTCTTCTCCTTTTTTGAATTGAATTTTACTTATTATTTTTTTTATTACAAAACATACCAATTTCACCACTGAAGAATTACCAAGTCCAAGATTCAAATAAATCAAAATTTGAAAGAGAATTAATTTTCCCAGTTCTAAATTCTGGCAAAAAGAATCTGATTGTCCTGACCAGGATCAGTGTCCATTTCTGGTACAGTCAACAATTTTAGGGGCATAGATCCTGTAATATTAATGGATGTTTTAATGTGTAGTCCTACTGAAGGCAAATATAAGAGCAGTTCAAATAAATCAAAATTTGAAAGAGAATTAATTTTCCCAGTTCTAAATTCTGGCAAAAAGAATCTGATTGTCCTGACCAGGATCAGTGTCCATTTCTGGTACAGTCAACAATTTTAGGGGCATAGATCCTGTAATATTAATGGATGTTTTAATGTGTAGTCCTACTGAAGGCAAATATAAGAGCAGGAAAGAAATTATAAACTAGTAACTTTTCTTTAGGTGATATAAAACCTACACGTAATGAATAAGTATCTGTTGTAAGTTAAACTGTTAAATTATTTTTATGAAAATCAAATCTTCATCAATTTTGAATTGGCATTACTAATTTGAAAGAATATAAATAAAGATATCATTTTGATGATTTACACCAAGTTGATAGTTTAACATTTGTGATAGAATGTAATTGAAATTGTTTTTGGTGGAGAGTAGAATTATTTTAGATGGAGCTTAGATTCAATTCTTACAACCTTTTAAAGTGTTTAATTAACGTATTCTTAGAATTGACTGAATATATGTGTTTTTAAAAAGTTGCCGTTTTATCTCTTATTACTACATAGGTATAGGTTCACCTTTAATCTGCAATAGTATTCATCACCAAACTCTGTGGCTGCTGAACAACATAACTTTAAATCATCCATAAATCAAAGAAATTACTTACTAATAGGTACCATTGTTACCAGCCAGGGTTCATAAGACTCCTTAATCAATAGAAATTGATGAGGCTAAATGAAGAATTCAGTTAAGGCTTTATTGGAAACCATGCTGCAGCACAGGAGAGTGTAAACAAGTAACTGTGGTTCCCTAAATGGTTAAGAGTAGGGGCAGGCTCAGGGGTCCTGCTCCAGGGATGGCTTGGGTGCTCTGTCCATCCCCTAGGTGGTGGCTGTGTACAGGATTATGAGCAATACCCTACTTTTGTTCCCAACACTTCGAAAATTGGATTTTTGATCTTTTGTATATTTTTCATAATTTATCCCAGCTACCCACATATTCAGTTATTTTTTAGTCCCTTATATTTTCTTTGTATTCTGTTTCTTAGTTTAAAAGCTGTCTCTTATACACATCTAGATGTGTATAAGAGACAGGTCTATGAGGGTCCTGGAGCCCAAGCCTCATTACATGGAGGCAATGGGCAAGGCCTGGAGAGGTCAAATGGCTTCTTAAATCAATGAGAAATGTGACTGTGTGTGTATACAGAGATGCAACTTCTGGATAAATAGCAAAAAAAAATTAAATCAGTGAATTATTTTGCCTATAAATATGCCAGAGTTTTAGTTTCTTGCAGATTCCCAGATGTTTGGGGATTTGTATGATATGTTTTGAATGGGTGAAAGCAGAATTTATCTGCATATAATTTAGTTGTCTTNACAATTCATAGATAGTATTTTATAAGATTTGATCAAATGTTAATTCAAAATAAAATGTTATTTTAAATCGTATTTAACTTTATCAAAAGGAAAAGAGACACAAATCAAAAGATATCTGTGAATTTCTATTAAATATTTCTTCAGAACAAGAGGTGATAGTTTCTAAAATCCATTTTACTTTATACAATAATAATCAAGAAAAATGTTAAATGGTTGAAGTACTTCTGTTTTTTAGCATGATTCAGCAATATCTAGTGATTCTCTGCTATAAAAATTGCTAAAATATAATATTCTACCTGCCTCTCATTTCCCATTGCTATATTATTAACATTACAATGTCAAGTTTTGTGATATATATATCAGTTGTACTACCAAGGGCTGTACAGCCTTCTTATCTTAGTAAGATTTAATACTTGCCACTATTCCTTTAGTGTCTTCTCCATTTCCAAGTTTGTCATTTATACTCATGTTGTTTTCTGGGAACTTCACCTAATACCTTTTTTTTTTCCCCCAGAAAGCCTGAAGCAATCATGGATGTTTGTATTCTCAGAGTGCTTGCCGGTTTGTTTACAATACCTTAGAGAATGCTTAATTACAGCCCAGAATTGTTCAGTCCCTTTATACGTTATCTAATGTATTGTCTGGAAGGCACTTTCAAGTACGTACTTTCATTAAGTGCCATTTAAAAATTAGAAAAGAGCAGCGAAGGTAAAAAGGCTGATCCAAGTAACCAAGCTAGTAACAGAAGCTAGCACTTGAACTCTTGAACTCCCAGAGTCTGGATCCTCATCTATGACTATTAAACTGATGCTACAAACTTCATAGCATATGACTTCCTCTTTATATTCCTGGTTCATATTATAAACCATGCCCATACCCTTGAGTTAATGAATTCACTTGGAAATGTTTCTGTGGTAATGATTTGAAATACCGTCTCTTGGAATGCCATTGTTCTCATCAGCAGTTTCAGTTCTGCCTGAAGGTTTCTTTCTTGTGGCTTTGAGGATATTTTTCAGTTTTAATTATTCTCTTTGCTATTCCAGGAGCAATGATTGCTCATGAAGCAATCATTCTTTNAACTCTGGGAGTTAATGAATTCACTTGGAAATGTTTCTGTGGTAATGATTTGAAATACTGTCTCTTGGAATGCCGTTGTTCTCATCAGCAGTTTCAGTTCTGCCTGAAGGTTTCTTTCTTGTGGCTTTGAGGATATTTTTCAGTTTTAATTATTCTCTTTGCTATTCCAGGAGCAATGATTGCTCATGAAGCAATCATTCTTTCTTCTTATCTTTTCTTTTATCAGTTTTATGCTTTTATCCTTCTTGCTGCTTTGAGTAACTTCCTCAAACCTGTCTGCTTGTACTCCATGGGCTTTATATCATGTTATTATATTTCTGTTTTTTTTTTTTTTTCCTAACATAGCTTCTATGTGTGCCTGTGTGCTGTTGCTTCAGTTGTATCTAGCTGTTTGTGACCCCATGGACTGTAGCCCATGAGGCTCCCTTGTCCATGGGATTTTCCAGGCAAGAATACTGGAGTGGGTTGCCATTTTCTTCTCTAGGGAATCTTTCTGACCCAGGGTTAGAACCCACATCTCCTGCATTGGCAGATGGATTCTTTATCACTGAACCACCTGGAAAGCCTATCATATGTAAGTAGGAACATACTCATTTCTTTTTTATTATTACTTATTCTTAAAATATAGTTTGGAGGAAGTTGACAAATAGTTAACTAATTCTATTAATGTTTCACTCTCTGGAGCAATTATCAACTTCTCCTTTAAAATAAATAAAGACTATGAAAACTCAATATCTGAATATGTTTATATACATGTGTATGTTACTATAAAATATAAACAATCACAATATGATGTTAAAATGCTCTCATAGACTGTTTACATGTGCATTTATACATGACATGCAAAAATATAGAGTAGTTATACTGTATACCTTTCCAGTGTATTAGACAGACAAGTCAGTACATACATAATTTTATTATAAAAAATATGTTTGTCTCATCATTATTCTTTAGTATCTATTCAAAGATGTATTACAATACTATCAAAGAAGGAAATAGAAAACTTTCTCTGAACTTTTTGAAGGAAGAACTTTTGGAATAACAGTATCATTAAATACAGCCTCTGGGAAAAAAGCAAAATATTAAACACAAGAAAAATGACAAGTACAGCTTAAACTTCTTTGTGGTTATAAGCCCTGAATTAATGTACAGTGCCTCTGACAGAATCAGAACTTTCTTTTATATTTTGAAATGAAGTGCTGAGGTATGAAAAACTACTTTCTGATACAAACTGTATGATAACACAATAAACTCAGAATATCTAATATAATCTTATACCTATTCATCTGTACCATTGATTTACATTAAATGAATCAATTTAAAATATAGCTATCCTCTAGATTAAGCATACTATTTGAAATACAAAGTCATTTTGTAATAGTATGTGTTTGTTCACAAAATCAGAAGATTAGAAAATCCTGGGAGTGGAAAAGGAAATTTGCTGGGGCAAGAAACTAGCACAAAGACACATCTAAGCCACTAAAAATTTTAACACAATAGCATCAATCATACCTATTGTAACCTTTACTAAGATCTTGCCATATTCTATTCACTACTCTGATTTTCCATTTGCAAGAACTATTTACTATTTAAAACAAACTTTAAAAATTGGTACTGTCAGCCTGAGTTTTTGAATATTGAATTTGTATTATTACTTTTAAATGTATTTATATTTTGAAATATTTTTGTAGCTTTTGTAATAGAATAATGTAGAATGGAATAGTACAATAATAAAAGCAAACAAATAATCATTGGATTTGTGCTCAAAATTATGTATGACAGGTTCTGTGATTTAAAAGAAATTGGAGATCATAGGCAGTGGGAAATATCAAAATTATTAAGTAAGAAAAAAATTTGTATTTTAGGATTTTCTGATTTCAAGTTTGTTTTCTATATTGTCATTTTTGTTGAGTACATTTCTGTTATAGAAAGAAAGATCTGTCAGCCCCAAATATCTTCTAGCTTAATAGGAAGATATGGTTTCATCATTTTCATTTCTAATTAAATAATTTTAATAGCATAAGCATTTCTCCCTTTTCAAAATGAATTTTTAAAAGCAATTTATAGTGCTAAAGTCAATTTGCTTGATATTTTAGTGGTTTTTATAAATTAAACAGCTTATAACACATGTGGTTTCAGATGGTAGACTTAAGTGTAGGCTTGATCTGCAAGTTCAAGTAAAACAAGTTATAATAATACTTAAAACAATTTAATCTAGCATAGCTAAAATGCAATACATCCCAACATACTGAAAACAAATGGATATGGGAGAATAACTTTTCCTTGAGGATATCTTAAACACTTATACAGTATGTAATATATGTCATATATGTAAATAAACTGTAATATTTGGGTAAAGAACAATAATCACTACTGACATTGCAAAGAACAAAAAACTTTATTTGTATGTCACAGGAATTGCAATTGAGGAGATACAGATTTGAGAAAAACGCACATGCTAGTAAGTAATGCTCAAAATTCTCCAAGCCAGGCTTCAGCAATACATGAACCGTGAACTTCCAGATGTTCAAGCTGGTTTTAGAAAAGGCAGAGGAACCAGAGATGAAATTGCCAACATCTGCTGGATTATCGAAAAACCAAGAGAGTTCCAGAAAAAGATCTATTTCTGCTTTATTGACTATACCAAAGCCTTTGACTGTGTGGATCAGAATAAACTGGAAAATTCTGAAAGAGATGGGAATACCAGACCCCCTGATCTGCCTCTTGAGAAATCTATATGCAGGTCAGGAAGCAACAGTTAGAACTGGACATGGAACAACAGATTGGTTCCAAATAGGAAAAAGAGTACGTCAAGGCTGTATATTGTCACCCTGCTTATTTAACTTCTATGCAGGGTACATCATGAGAAATGCTGCGCTGGAAGAAGCACAAGCTGGAATCAAGATTGCCAGAAGAAATATCAATTACCTCAGATATGCAGATGACACCACCCTTATGGCAGAAAGTGAAGAGGAACTAAAAAGATGAAAGTGAAAGAGGAGAATTAAAAAGTTGGCTTAAAACTCAACATTCAGAAAACGAAGATCATGGCATCCGGTCCCATCACGTCATGAGAAATAGATGGGGAAACAGTGGAAAAAGTGTCAGACTTTATTTTGGGGGCTCCAAAAATCACTGCAGATGGTGATTTCAGCCATGAAATTAAAAGACACTCCTTGGAAGGAAAGTTATGACCAACCTAGATAGCATATTAAAAAGCAGATATGTTACTTTGCCAACAAAGGTCCATCTAGGCTATGGTTTCTCCAGTGGTCATGAATAGATGTGAGAGGTGGAGTATAAAGAAAGCTGAGTGCAGAAGAATTGATGCTTTTGAACTGTGGTGTTGGAGAGGACTCTTGAGAGTCCCTTGGACTGCAAGCAGATCCAACCAGTCCATCCTAAAGGAGATAAGTCCTGGGTGTTCACTGGAAAGACTGATGCTGAGGCTGAAACTCCAATACTTTGGCCACCTCATGCAAAGAGTTGACTCACTGGAAAAGACCCTGATGCTGGGAGGGATTGGGGGCAGGAGGAGAAGGGGACGACAGAGGATGAGATGGCTGAATGGCATCACCGACTCGATGCACATGGCTTTAGGTGGGTTCCGAGAGTTGGTGATGGACAGGGAGGCCTGGCGTGCTGCGATTCATGGGGTCACAAAGAGTCGGATATGACTGAAAGACTGAACTGAACTGAACTGAAGTGTTTGGGGAGAAGAAAAAAGTGAGAGACATATAAAGAGAAAAGCCACAAGGTCATTTAAGATGACTGGTGAGAATTGTGGTTGACTCTATTTCAAGTATGGAAATATTCCTCCTTAAAGAATAGTTTGTCATGAGTTATTTTAGGATGAGAATTAGAGAAATATTTTGAGTTTCTGAAACATTGGACAGATAATGTGGATGCCTACGTAAAGATAATAACTGGTCAGACATTCAAATTCTAGCTGGGCTGTGATATATATAAGTCATACTTCCTGACTCCATTTCTGAGTACTGTCTTAGCAATACTGACTCCATTTTGACTTTCCTTTTACATAGACCAAATGAAGGATACTTTATCTACCTGCACATTTAGCAACACCAATAAAATCTCTCTTCCTCTTTCTTTCTCTATCTCTTTCCTCCTCTCTTGATTTCCTCTCTTGGTGAATAACAGCTAAACAGAATTTTTAATTCTTCATTTACCACTACCTATCTTGGGCCATACATGGGGTATGCATATTTCACGTTGGATTCCATTGATAGAAAATGGAGCTCAAAGTTTATTGGGAATAGATTCAAGAAGTTGGTTAATGTATAGATTCTTGGACCTCACATAGAGGGCTTATGATTCTGTAAACTTCTGACAAGCTTTGGATATTGAAAATTTAACAAGCCTCTCAGGTGGCTCTCTGATGCAGGTGGCCTTTAGACTATAGGGGATCACATTCTGGAGTTAAAGCCTTAATTCTTCACCAGCCACTTGAGGTAAAGACAGTATGTCTACAGGTTACCATTTCTGGACCCATTTCCAGCCCTTTGCCTTATGTAACTTAGTTTATAGTTCACTCCCACACCATTTTTCCCTCACACCTGCCTCTGTCCTTTCTGTTCTCTCTACTGGGACATTCTTAACTTACCTATCTAGTAAAGCCTACCCAGTCTTCAGTATCAACTTAAGTGTCAACTCTTTGGTAAAGATGAATGTTGATTGTCTTAACCACATTCTCTTAACCACATTTGTGTTCTCACAGAACACAAAGTGCTCAGTAGATGCTCACTGTCAATCGTGTTCAAAAGAAACACTTAAATTATCAAAAAGCATATTATTAAAACAATGGTTCAGTGTGCAAAAGTACATTGGGAACTATAGATTTTCACATTTGCAAGTTACCTTCCCTGAAGCATTCTACATGAAAATTTTTGTTTTTCTTTTTTCTTTTGTTGTACCTAAAGTGGACAGCTTACTCGGCAACATTGAGCCAGTCCAGAATTTGATCATATCTAAGATTACCCAAGAGTAATGTTCTGTCTTTCCTTATCATCACTATTAGCAGTGCACCACTTCTTATTACCCTTATCACCCATTGTTATGATAAACGAAGCACAAAGCCCTTCAACCAAAGCTGCTGTCTTTAGAGGGTAATAGCTTCTTTATCTATTGGCAGCAAGACTCCTGACTTTTACTTGAAGACTGGAATTTTATTCTAACCATTATCAAACTAAGCAAGTACAAAGGTGTTCTTTAACTGATTTTTTTCAACTTCTAATTTTCTTAAGAAAAAATTAATTTTGTAAGAAAATTTCAACAATAAAAATATTTACTACTCTGGGAATTTCCTTATCTTTACAAATACCTGGAACGTTTTCCAAAGTTTTGAATCACTTTCTAGTTTTGCAACACATTTTGTCATCATTTCTTTACTGTGACATTTTAAGTGTTCTATGAACAGAATGTTAAATATGTTGATATTTAGAAATGTGAGTTGTCATTGATATCATAGAGTACTTAGTAACTTATTCACATCTTTTCCAACTTATAACACATTTTTTATTTGCCTGCAAAAATTTGTATCTATTCAAGTGAGAGTATGATTTTACATTTCCTTAAAATAAAGGAAATTTTATGTTTCTGTTTCCAACTTAACACAGAGTTAATTGGACTGAACCCCACCTATCTTATTTTATGCATTTATATATGAGAGATTTTTTTGTAGCTTTGAAATATATTGACTTTGGCTTGAATTATGACACCTATTAAAAAGCCTTTTGCCTGCAAAAATTTGTATCTATTCAAGTGAGAGTATGATTTTACATTTCCTTAAAATAAAGGAAATTTTATGTTTCTGTTTCCAACTTAACACAGAGTTAATTGGACTGAACCCCACCTATCTTATTTTATGCATTTATATATGAGAGATTTTTTTGTAGCTTTGAAATATATTGACTTTGGCTTGAATTATGACACCTATTAAAAAGCCTCCAGATGGCTTCAAGCAAAGCAAAATAATCACCTTGAATAGCACATCCCAGGCATCACTTCACATACTTCAGAAAGGAAAAGTGCCATGATTTCATGTTTCTAATTGTTAATGTATCAGAGGACAATGATGAAGAGACAGTGCTGAAATGGTTATTGCATCTATTTATAGACTGCTGCTGCTGCTGCTGCTAAGTCGCGTCAATCGTGTCCGATTCTGTGCAACCCCATAGACGGAAGCCCACTAGGCTCCCCTGTCCCTGGGATTCTCCAGGCAAGAACACTGGAGTAGGTTGCCATTTCCTTCTCCAACGCATGAAAGTGAAAAGTGAAAGTGAAGCCCGCTCAGATGTGTCTGACTCTTAGCGACCCCATGGACTATAACCTACCAGGCTCCTCCATCCATGGGATTTTCCAGGCAATAGTACTGGAGTGGGGTGCCGTTGCCTTTTCCAATTTATAGAGTAGGGCACATGAAGTCAATCTTACCTTTCTTGAATTGGTTTTATTGCCTAGGGGCTTGCCTAAATGAAAAACTATCAAAAACTCAAAAGATATAGCATGAAGAATCATGTAATTTCTGTTTTCTACATTTTACCTGTGAACAGTTTGATGGTTCTATATAGAAAGGTTGACCTTTGACTCTTTGTAGTTTGAATACTGTACCCAAATGGTGCACTACAAACAACTTTACCTCTGGGAAGAGAAAGGGAATAATATACCATTAGTCTGAATCATATTTTGTCAGCTCCAGGAATATGCTGGAAAGTCAGAAGTAAGGTTAAGCAAATTATTATTTGAGGATTAGAATTGCTAATGTTGTTCAGTTGCTCTGTTGTGTTCGACTCTTTGGGCCCCAATGGACTGCAGCTTGCCAGGCTTCTATGTCTTTCACTATATCCTGGAGTTTGCTCAGACTCATGTCCATCGAGTCAGTGATGCCATCTTGTCCTCTGTCACCCCTTCTCCTCCTGCCTTCAGTCTTTCCTAGCATCAGGTTCATTTCCAATGAATTGGCTCTTCATATCAGGTGGCCAAACTTTGGAGCTTCAGCCTCAACAACAGTCCCTTCAGTGGATATTCAGGATTAATTTCCTTTAGGATTGACTGGTTTGATCTCCTTGCACTCCAAGGGACTCTGAAGAATCCGCTCCAATATCACATATCAAAAACATCTATCCACACATCAAAGGCTTGTGTAGTCAGTGAAGCAGAAGTAGATATTTTTCTGGAATATTTTTAATAGAATTGCTAATAGAGAACCAGCATGAGTCCCTGCTCTACTTGTTTGTTTTCAGATCTTAGACCTGCAGAACAAAATCTTTGTGAAAGTTGGTTTTTGTCAAGAACTAGCGATATTGTTGTTTGAAACTTAAAAGGAAAGAAATCAAGGTCTTAGTGCACAGAGAAAAGGTATCTATGAAATTCTGTTTGAAAATAAATTGATGATTATTCCCAAAAGGATGCAGTGATCTCTCAGTATTTCTAAGATAAAATAGAGAACTCTGAAATAGCTGCAATATCAACCAGCATGCAACTAAATCTAGAGCTTACGTCTAAGTATTTGTAGTTTGGGTGATAGCAGGACTTAAAAACAAGTTAGAGATACAAGGAAACAAAGCAAAGCACCAAGAATGAATGTAAGTTTAAAACAACCTAAAATATTCCATTAGGAACATGCAGACAATTTAAAGAATTCATAAATAGAAAACAATGGAAAATTTAAGACTAATTTACAATGCCATATGTAAATTACCATTTGTAAAATAGCTAGCCAATGGGAACTTTCTGTAGGACTCAGGGAAGTCAAATCAGGGCTCTGTAACAACCTAGAGGGGTGGAATGGGGAGGAAGATGGAAGGGAGGTTCAAGAGGGAGGGGACATATATATACCTATGGCTGAATCACCTTGATATTTGGCAGAAATCAACATATTTCTTTAAAGCAATTATCCTTCAATCAAAAAATAAAAATTTAAAAATTTTTAGGAAAAGATCTTACTATTATATTGTTAGGTTATATTACAAAATTTAACCACTGTTTTATCAGAATGTATATTGTAGCTGAATTAAAATGTAATACTTAGAGAACTATAGGGTGAAAATGTGTGCTTCCAGGTATTAATATGTGGCTACATCACTTAAAGAGCTGGTATTGGGCTCACTATGTCATACTTTCTTTGTCAATAAAATAGAATTAATTTCCCTCAGATGTATGATTGTTTTGTGGAACAAAAGACTTTTAAATAAATACTTATAATGAATATCACATAAGAAACATAGTTGGTTGCTATTTATTATTCTTCTCACTAATTCTGTTTTATCATTACAATAGTGGAGGGAAGTCGCTCAGTCGTGTCCAACTCTTTGCGACCCCATAGACTGCAGCCTACCAGGCTCCTCAGGCCATGGGATTTTCCAGGCAAGAATGTTGGAGTGGGTTGCCATTTCCTTTTCCAGGGGATCTGTCCTACTCAAGGATTGAACCTGGGTCTCCCGCATTGTAGGCAAACGCTTTTCCATCTGAGCTACCATTCCTTTTCCAGGGGATCTTTCCTACCCAGGGATCGAACCTGGGTCTCCCGCATTGTAGGCAGACGCTTTACCATCTGAGCTACCAGGAAAGCCCTATTGTTACAATAGTGATTTTAATAACTGATAGCACGAGTTAAGAACAAAGCTTAACAAACTGCATTTTCATTTGGAATTGTTTCAGTTTGAGGAAAGACACAGTATATGCTGAAAAATGATTTAACCTAAAAAAAAAATAAGCATGAAAGGGCCACCTGTTCACCTTGTCTTAGTCTAGAAATCATAGAAGCCTTATGTGACTCCCATTCTACACATTCAGAACTAGGACTCATGCAAGGGCCCAGGTGCCCTTTCTTTTCCAGCTAGACTTGCCTTTTTTTTTTTTTTTTGACCTCTATTCAATTCAGGTTTTTAGGTTTTATAACTGTAAGCTTGATTCTTGCTGTGAAAAATATGGCCTGAGCTCTGCTTGCCAGAGCCATCTACTCCCTTTCTGTTCCCATAGAACACAAATCTAACCCCAGGCATTTAACACAGAGCATAGGTTAGGTCAGCCGTACTCCATCATGATCCATGAAGTTAGTGAAGAACGGAACACATTATATCATTGAAATACAAATTATATGTTTACAAATCAGTTTTCTCTGGTACATAGAACATTAGATGATATAAGATAAAATACACAAATGTGTGTATACTTTTAATAAATATAAAACCAAGTGTCATGATTATATAAATAACAGGTAAGTTTATGAAGTTAGAAGCTTTATGTTGTTGCTAATTTTCTGGAAGCCAAGAAATTAAAAATTTGAAATGATATTTAGTTTTCATGCTATAGATTAAAATGTTTTAATATTTCACTTGTGTTTTTGTGATTTGTTTTGTTTTTCAGTAGAGATTATTTTTTCCCTATCATTGAATTCTTATAAAAAATAAAGCACATGGGTCATTTTATAAAAGTCATAAAGTAACATAATAAACATTCTCCTCAATTTTCTTTCTGCAGTGCATGCATAAAATAGACATGCTTTATAATGAATTTCATCGATTCAAATGCATATTATACAGAACTGTAGCCATGCCAACAGATTGCTATAGGAAGCTAGAGAGTATTAAACCAAATATAGAGTTTTAGGGGATTTAGCTTGATAGAAATATAATAGCTAAAATCATTTTAAAAATTGAAAAAATATCCTTTGTGCCATCTCTTATGCCTTGTAGATAGCTTTTAAGTGGATTTAAAAATTGTAAGGATGCAATTTTAATTTTACCATATGCATTTGCATAGGCTAATTATGTTTAGCATGTCACTCTAGTAGCAGTATGAGAAAAATTAAAAAGAAAGATGGATATTTACTATAGTTCTGACTTCTTAATCTCCCATCCCAAGCTACAGGCCCCCATATTTTTATGTCCCAGTCATGCCATTTTTTGAATGGAAGCGTTGTCAGTATATGATGTCTTGTTACTATTATTAAATTATTAATTGAGCATTATGATTCCCTTTTACAGGGTCTCACCAGAAAATAAAATGGGTATGAGCAAACCAGGAATATTGTGCAAATTGCTGATAATTTCATCTTTTATACAATGATCTTACGCATCTACATTGTTTTCTTACTCTTACCAGCTACTAAGTTTCCTTAGTAGTTCCAAATTTAATTCAGTTATATTTCTATTGTTAAGTCATTCAGCCATGTCCAACTCTCTGGACCCCATGGACTGTAGCATGCCAGGCTTCACAGTCTGTCACTATCTTCCTGAGTTTGCTCAAACTCGTGTCCCTTGAGTCAGTGATGCCATCCAACTATTTCATCTTCTGTAGCCCCCTACTCCTGTTGCCCTCAATCTTTCCCCGCATCAGGGTCTTTTCCAATGAGTCAGCTCATCACGTCAGGTGATGAAAGTATTGGAGCTTCCATTCAGCATCAGTTCTTCCAGTGAATACTTAGGGTTGATTTCCTGACTGATCTTGCTGTCCAAGGGACTCTCAAGAGTCTTCTCTAATACCACAATTCAAAAGCATCAGTTCTTCAGCACTCAGCCTTCCTTATGGTCCAGCTCTCACATCCATACTTGACAACTGGAAGAACCATAGCTTTGACTATGTACGTAAAAGGACCTTTGTAGGCAAAGTGATGTCTCTGCTTTTTAATACTCTGTCTAGGTTTGTCATTCTGCCAAGAAGCAAGCATCATTTAATTTCATGGTTTCAGTCACTGTCTGCATTGATTTTGGAGCTAAAGAAAATAAAATTTGACACTGTTTCTACATTTCCCCCCATCAATTTACCATGAAGTGATAGGACCAGATGCCATGATCTTTGTTTCTTGAATGTTGAGTTTTAGGCCAGCTTTTTGGCTCTCCTCTTTCATCTTCATCAAGAGGCTCTTTGGATCCTCCTCACATTCTGCCATTAAAGTGTTCTCATCTGCATATCTGAGGTTGTTGATATTTCTCCTAGCAATGTTGATTCCAGCTTGTGCTTCATCCAGCCCAGAATTTTTCCTGATGTACTCTGCATGTACATTAAGTAAGCAGGGTGACAATATGCACTTTGACATACTCCTTTTCCAATTTTGAACCAGTCCTTTCTTCCATGTCCAATTCTGTTACTTCTTGTGCTGCATAGGTTTCTCAGGAGGAGGCAAGGTGGTCTGATATTCTCATCTCATTAAGAATATTCCACAATTATATTATTTTCAAATATATAATTTGAACTGTCATGAAGAAAGTATGGAGGAGACTTTCCTATAATATATGTTATTTAAGTGAATTATATTAAACAGAGATGTGTCTGAGGTATAAATATCCTTTATTCTAGACTGATAAATTTATGTATGCTTAAGAAATAAATGTTTAGGGACTTTCCTAGTGGCCCAGTGGTTGAGACTTCACACTTCCACTGCAGGGGGCTATAAGGTTCATTCCCTTGTTGGCAGACTAAGATCCTCAAAGCCAGGCAACACAGTGAAAAAAAACAAACAGAAAATCAGGTTTCATGGTTACTATTTTCTACTGAAAACTAAAGAAGTTTACATAACTTTGTTTTGGTAGGTAGTCAACATATCTTCTTTGGAATGTAAACTAAATATTTCTTTAAAAAATAATTTAAAAAAAAGATGTGTATATCCACTCAATAACTTAGACTGATTTGAAACATGCAATTAAACTTGACAAGAAAGAATAACTAATGCTAATGCTAATGCTAAATGCTAATATAAGCAATGGTCTTAGCCATTCAAGACTTCTACTTACATTGTAATATCAGATTTTGAATAGAATTACCACCAGTTGTGGTCTTCCTAGGTGGCACTATTGGTAAAGAACTAGCTTCCTAATGAAGGAGAAATAAGAGATCAGGGTTTTATCATTGGGCCAAGAAGATCCCCTGGAGGAGGGCATGGCAATCCACTACAGTATTCTGATCTGGAGACTCTCACGGACAGAGAAGCTTGGACGACTACAGTCAGTCCATGGGGCTGCAGAAGAGTTGGACACAACTGAAGTTGCTTTAGCACATACCACCATTTGTACAGTTGGCTGAAAAAGTGTTTTCAAGTATATTTGACCTGCTGGCTGTAAATATTTTATATTGTTTATTTAAAAAAAAGAATAGCATCTAATAACATTTACCAATAGCAACAATTAAGTTTTTTAGATAATTTATGACCATGATAATTAAATCATTATCAAATATATGTGTAAATTTGTCCATTCTGTTTACTTCTACCAATTACATAAACACTGACAGCTTTTGCTAGAGGGGCCAGAAAGAGTGAAAAATGAAAGGCAGTTGCTTGACCTTCAAAATTCTACTGGCAAGAAAGAGGAGACTACCCGGGTGTGAATATGTGCTATATTCTGTGATATAGAAAGGATGACTCGGAGAGCTAAACCAATAGCTCAGAGCATGGGACAGAAACTCACAGAGTATTCATGCCAGAACTTGAGACTGAATCAATTTTGGCTGGAGTTTATCTGCCAGGATTTCAGAAATCTTCTGCACCAATGACTAATTTTTACCATCCTTTACCTGCTTTTTGAATTAAAAAAGGCCTATAGTATTTATTCTATTCTGTTCCACTATAGTGTGTTAGGTAGGTTGAAGGAAGGTAACTTATCCTCTTTAATTTCATTAGTCATCATGAGCGATGTGTCCTAAGAGCTGTATCTAATGGGTTACACTTACTAGCTTTATCTGAACTTGGACATGATGTAGATGATGAGATTTTGGACTTGCAGTTGATGCTGTAATGGGATGAGATCCTGGGATGTAGTAAATGTGTCCTACATGTGGTACAGGAGTGAAGAATCATTGGGATCCAGATTGCTCACTATACTGGACAATGCCGTAGTGTGAATCTCAATTCCCTTTCTTTAAGCATAAACAAAATACTTCTTCAAGCCAATAGACCATGGAAAAGGTGAAGTATTTTGGCCAACATAATTAATATCCAAAACTGATCATTCTTGAGTTTATCAAAAGGAAGATTATTATAGGTGAACCTCATCTAATCAGAAGAAAGCCTTTACATGGACTGAACCATTTCTTAAGGTGAGAAAGTCTCTTTCTTGTGATCTAAGGGACCAAGTCAAACACAATGAGAGCCACAGCTGCAACTAAAGGTTTATTCTGCCACAACCTTCAACAGCTTGGATGCAGTTCTTTCCCCCAAGTGATCCTCTGATGAGTATGCAGTCCAGCTGACATTACATGAAACAACTAAGCAGAATGACCCATCTATACTTCACTGACATCTGACCCATAGGGCTTGTGAGATAATAAATAGCTGTTATTTTAAACCAATAGGTTTGTGCTTATCTGCTATGCAGCAACAGAAACCTAGTGCAGTGACAGTGCTTTTCCTTTCTTTTCTCTGAGCATTTCTATTTCATCGTATAATTCCATTTGATGCTGAAATTTCTTATCTATTTTTCCATGTTTTAAACTTTTTCCACTGGAACTTTTAACATTAAGTATTGCTGTTTTAAATCCCCTCTTTGATGATTCCAGTATATATATCATGTCTAATTTAGGTTCTGTTGGGGGTTTTTGTTTCTTAACAACATGTTATTATTGTTCTGTTTTTGTGACTGACATTTGATGAATTACTAAACTTTTTTGTCTATTGAAAGAGAATAGTAGAGATGAAGGTCAATTTTATGCCTGAAAATGAGCATGCTACTTTTAGTTTTAGGTTGTAATTGTGTGTTTGGGGAGGAGTTTGAGATAACCTCATGAAAAATTAAGCTGGATTTAGGTTTTGTTTTTGGGATCATTGCTTATAGTGCACCACTGAATTCAAGCCCTCTAATTTATCCTTTTGACTGGTTGGATGCTGAGGGGCTAAAGAGTTTTCTTCAATGTTCCTTTTTTACCTTCAACTTTCTACCTTTCTTTTATGCCTGACCTCAAATGGGAACTCTCTCCATCCACCTTTTGATTAGAGATATACTGCTATTGCATATTAGTTCTTATAATCTTGGTAGTGCAATGGAGGAAACTTTCTCTGTTGACATGACCCAGCCTCTTTTTTAAATAGCAGAACCATGCCCCTGAGTCTGAAAATTGAATTATTTCAGTTACCTTGCCTCTCCCTGCCTCTACCAACTTCTGTCCTCTATGTCTTGTGGGCATTACACAATAGAGTGTCGCGTCTGCCCCACAAAGTAAGGGTTTTGATGGTTTTGATGCCAAAAACTCACCCTCTGCACACTGGTGCCAAATCAAATCTAAGAGACAGAGTTTTGGGTGAAGTAGAAAAGAATAGCTTTATTGCTTTGTCAGGCAAAGAGGGACACAGTGAACTCCTGCCCTTGAAAACTGTGTATCTCAACCATGGAGGATTTGATGAGGAGTTGTTATAGCAATGATTGAAGGATAAGGTTGCTGAGAAGAATAAAGTGTGTACAGAGTCTACACTGCTTTATTTTGATCTCAGGTGATTTCTTCAAGTGCTTCTCTGTTCCTTTATTTGGCCTCAGATGGTCTTCTCTGGAATGAAAAATGCT
Organism: Oreotragus oreotragus; assembly: GCA_006410675.1. Taxonomy (NCBI): domain Eukaryota; kingdom Metazoa; phylum Chordata; class Mammalia; order Artiodactyla; family Bovidae; genus Oreotragus; species Oreotragus oreotragus. Next base: position 38,208 of record SJYX01010978.1, read on the forward strand.
AATATCTTCCATCTGTTGGGGCTTTAGTTCTATTATGTTGTTGTAGTTCAGTCACTCAGTCATGTTCAACTCTTTGAGGCCCCATGGGCTGCAGCACTCCAGGCTTCCCTGTCCTTCACCATCTCCCAGAGTTTGCTCAAACTCATGTCNTCAGATGGTCTTCTCTGGAATGAAAAATGCTAATATCTTCCATCTGTTGGGGCTTTAGTTCTATTATGTTGTTGTAGTTCAGTCACTCAGTCATGTTCAACTCTTTGAGGCCCCATGGGCTGCAGCACTCCAGGCTTCCCTGTCCTTCACCATCTCCCAGAGTTTGCTCAAACTCATGTCCATTGAGTCAGTGATGCCATCCAACCAACTTATCCTCTGTTATCCCCTTCTCCTACCTTCAATCTTTCCCAGCATCAGGGTCTTCTCTAATGAGTCAGCTCTTCGCATCAGGTGACCAAAGTATAGGAGCTTTAGCTTCAACATCAATCCTTCCAGTAAACATTCAGCATTGATTCCCTTTAGGATTGACTGGTTTGATCTTGTTGCAGTCCAGGTGACAAGAGTTCTATCATAAAGAGCTTAAAGATATTGTTATATGTGTCTGTTGAGATGGAACCTGCCACAGAGCTACAATATTATTGCTTGGCTGTTCTCTCTTGTCTCTAGCAACTGTTTGAATCTGCCCTTTGGAACTCAGGGAAGGTCATGGAGGGTGTAGTCTCTTGCCTACAAACAAGAAACAGGGGACACAGAAGGGCTTCCAAGGCCAGGAGCCCCGCAGGATCCTGCTTAGTTTCAGTTTGAGCCCAGGCTGTTCTTCCACTTCTCCTTAAGTAAGGGGATTTTTGTTTGACTTTTTTTTTTTTCTTTTATCAAACTCAATAGGTCTTCACCTGTTCATTGGAGGTGTCAGAACATTTCCCCAGTATCTTTACTGTAATTGCATTTTATGGATTTCTCATAGTCGTGACTGCTATCCTCCAATACAGGTGGGATAAAAATTGTTAGAGGTATTTAAAAAACAGTTTTCTTATAAAGTTATCCAAAAACTTTACATGTATCCCAGCAATTCCAATCTGAGGTGTTTACTCAAGGGAAATTACAGCTTTTGTTCAGACAAAAATTTGTGCTTGAATGTTTAGAGCAGTATAGTTCATAATCACTCTACATTTGGAACAGCTCAGATGTCCTTCAACAGGAAAATGCAAAAACAACCATAGTATATCCATACAACAGAATGTTACTTAGAAATAGAAAAGAAACCTTGCGATGCACAGAACTATATGGATGAATCTTGACTACATGATGCTAATTGAAAGCCAAAAATAAAATGTAACATATTGTGCACTCTTATTTATGTGACATTCTGTAAATTTAAAAAAAAAAAAAGGACTGAAAATAAATCATTGGCTGCAAGGCATTGGGAGTTGGGGATAATAAGAGAGTGCACCAAAATTTGGGGGCTGATAAAAACAGTGTATATCTTGAATTTTTATTTATTGCATGAATATGCATTTGTCAGTGTTTATTAGCTCTATCAAAAACTAGTATGTTTTACTATGACTAAGTTAAACCTTAACAAAACAGATTTTTTAAAGTTTGAAAATATTTTGCTCAAGTACTTTGAAGTTAAAATAGCATGAAAATGAAAGTGGGAAATAAGATGGACAATAACATAAACTAGTTAACTGAAAAAATATACATGTAATCTGGGATGATTTGGGAGAATAGCATTGAAATATGTATACTATCATGTAAGAAATGAATTGCCAGTCTATGTTCAATGCAGGATGCAGGATGCTTGGGGCTGGTGTATGGGGATGATCTGGAGGGATGATGTGGGGTGGGAGGTGGGAGGGGGGTTCATGTTTGGGAGTTCGTGTANGTGGGATGATTTGGGAGAATAGCATTGAAATATGTATACTATCATGTAAGAAATGAATTGCCAGTCTATGTTCAATGCAGGATGCAGGATGCTTGGGGCTGGTGTATGGGGATGATGTGGGGTGGGAGGTGGGAGGGGGGTTCATGTTTGGGAGTTCGTGTAAAAAAAATAAATAAATACAAAAATAAAAAATAAAAAATAAATAAAATAAAATTCACCTACAACCATTTGGTTTCTTTGGAAATGCTCATTAAGTAGACAATTGTCTAGAAAGATTAAATTTTAAAAAGGCTTAGATGTTAATAAAGTCAAAATACATGATTTATCTACAGCATTAGTAAAAATTTATTTTTGTTGCTTTTTAGGCTTTTAATTTTTTTTTCTGTTGTAGAAACTTTTAAAATGAGATTACTATAAAAAATTGTATGTCAGTCCCCATGTAACATACAGAATGGGCAATTCCCTAACAGATCTCCTTATCTTGAGTACAGAGATAATCCAATAGAATATGCCAACAATGATGGAATAGCATTTTCATGATAAGATTATGTTATATGCAGGGCTGAAGGGATTCTGTAGATACAAATATCTCATCAGTTGATTTTAACTGTGCCTTGCTGGAGAAGCCATGAAGAGACAACCCACTCCCAAGGTAAGAGAAACCTAAGTAAGATGGTAGGTGTTGCAGGAGGGCATCAGAGGGCAGACACACTGAAACCATACTCACAGAAAACTAGTCAATCTAATCACACTAGGACCAGGGCCTTGTCTAACTCAATGAAACCAAGCCATGCCTGCAGGGCAACCCAAGGCGGGGGGGTCATGGTGGAGAGGTCTGACAGAACCTGGTCCACTGGAGAAGGGAATGGCAAGCCACTTCAGTATTCTTGCCTTGAGAACCCCATGAACAGTATGAAAAGGCAAAATGGTAAGATTTCAAAAGAGAATCTCCCCAGGTCATTAGGTGCCCAATATGCTACTGGAGATCAGTGGAGAAATAACTCTAGAAAAAATGAAGGGATGGAGCCAAAGCAAAAACAATACCCAGTTGTGCATGTGACTGGTGATAGAAGCAAGATCCGATGCTGTAAAGAACAATATTGCATAGGAACCTGGAATGTCAGGTCCATGAATCAAGGCAAATNACCAGGCTACTCCGTCCATTGGATTTTCCAGGCAAGAGTACTGGGGTGGGGTGCCATTGCCTTCCTCAAACACTGCACTTAGCCAGAAGCTAACCTCACCCTTCTCAGTCTTTGTCCCTAGTTTTTGTTTTGGTTATTTTGTATCTATTTCTTTGTTTTATTTTTATTTTAGCCATAATTCACAAATTCAAAAGGCTAGTTTCATTGTACTTAAAATACGACCTTTTAAAGCCCCATATAATACTCTAAAATGTAGCATTCTTCCCTTTTGGGTTATTAACTGTATCTTAGTTATTTTATTTTTTTTGCCTGTGCCACACAGTACATGGGATCTTAGTTCCCTGACCAGGAATCAAACCCGCGCCCCCTACACTGGCACAGAGTCTTAACTAGACCATCAGGAAAGTCCTATTAACTGTATCTTAATGTGATGTCTACTTTGTTTTAAAAAAATTCTTTTTCTTAATTTTATATTGATATTAAATTATATTTTCCAATATCTCTCAGAAAGAAACCGTTAGCTGAAAATAAAATTCATTTTTAACACTAGTTATTTGTAAAAACATGTTCACTGTTTTCAAGCATCCTTTGCAGGTTTTGTGGGACATGTCATGTAGGGTATGTGCAGTAAGTTGAAGGGTTAAAATACCCTGCTCTGTCGCATATGGCAGTGAGCAGAATCGCAGATGTTGATGATACCACGTAATTAGTATTCTTTTATGTAAATGAAGGCTGTCAGCATGTTACCATAGTGTCTACTCTCTATGAAGCTGGAATTTATGCCACTTGGTCTCACCAAGACCAAGCAGGATTTTTCCACTATCCATAGTTAAGAACTGAGAAGAAATCAAGACGATGAGAGAGAAGAAATGGAAATCTCCCTAAAGTGGATTCTTTTAAATTTTTCCTATTTTATTTTTGTTGATTTTCTCCCCAGAAATTTTATTTCTGGTGATGAGATGCTGTTATCCATTTCAGATTGGCTAAGAAATCTGCTCATTGAGAACAGGAATGTTCCAATTAAAAGACAAATCATATTTTCAAGCTATAAATTTTTGAAAGATTTTGTAACATTCAGTCGTCTCTCAAGCAGGGACCTTTTAAAATAATCTAGAAGTTTCTCATCAGAACAAAAGGCTCACACTAAACAGATTTCATTAGCTTCTTTTACTATTTGGTGACATTGACTATAGTAGAATCCTTTAAATATTAATTATGGGTTTTAGCACGAGCTGATTCAGGTTTTTAAATATAAAGCTATAGCACCTGAAGACGCAAAAGCCAGTATTCTGTCAGGCTTGCTTTCCCTATATGCAGATCAGTCCAAGGTGTCCTGGACATTTAGTTACCGTTACTGATCTATTTGATGATGGAGAACTATTAAGGCTCATCTTGTTAATTCCCAGTTACACTGGGAAACATGGTGCCTGCACACTGGATGATATATTTTTTAATTGGAAATGTCAGGACTTTTATTACCTTCAGTGATTATGAAGGAGAAGGGGTATATGTCAGAAAAATGTAAAAGAAATTTCCTCTTTGTGCCTGTGAGCATGAGGCCTTGTTCCTGAAGTGGTCGGAGGTTGTATGAGGGGTGGTCCGTGGAAGCACGTGGTCTTCCTTTTGGTGGGTTTTTTTTTGGTTTGTTTTTTTGTACACTGCAAACATTTAAATGATTATTGTTGAACATACATTTTGGAAATTTTTTTCACTTCAAACTGCAACAAATTAAATAAATGTCTATATATACAAAGAAAATACAACCAAAATTTCTTGAACTGAGTATACCCAAGATTGTGTTCTCTTTATTCTCTATTGTGTATTGGCTTTTGTGTCACTTCTGAGTGATTTCCATTTCATGCCTCAGATATGTCTTTCCTGTAGAGAAGCTAGTCTGCCTAGGTTAAATCAGTGTAGTAAGGTACAGAGTAGCCTCATGTCTTCCTGAATGGATTTACTCTGCCATATGGCAGGTTAGTGAATCGCCACGACAGATTTGTAACGGGAAAAAGGCTGTGCAGGAAAGGATGTGTGTGCCCAGCAGATTTATGGATCAGAAAATGAAATCGGAAGAAAGAATGTCCAGAGTGCCCTTTCCGTTTGACAGCATTCCATGCAGAGGGTGTGGAATGGTTTTTTAGTGTTTTTCTTTTTGTTGTTGTTGTCGTTGTTCCAACATGTTTTGCTTTGCTTTTTGTTTTTCTAGACAGAAGCTGATTTTATAAGGTACCAGTGTTCTGGGTGTTGGGTTGCTATATTCCTGTTCACAGATATACTCTCTTTTTATAGAATTTGAAGCTGTGTGTGTTTCATGTGATAAGATCTCTGTAGCAATTAAATTTCTAAAGACACATCAAGGTTCCTCTTGGCTAAAGTGGGGATTTGCCAGGTTTTGAGTTATAAGAAGAGGCTATTCAGACATGATTCAGTGAGTACTGAATGTTCTGGAGGGAGAAAACAGAAAAGCCGAGTGAGCTAAAGATAGTATGTCCTGGCGTATTTAAATCTTTGCTATCTAATACTGCAGCCACCAGTCACATGTGGCTGTTTAAATTAAAATTAATTAAAAGTAAGCCCCTCCGTCTCACTGGCCACATTTGCTCAGGAGACACATGTGACAGTAGTGCTGTATTGGGCAATGCAGATGAAGAATGTTCCCATCATCACAGAAAGTTCTATTGGACAACGTTTGTCTAAGTGAAAGATCTTGGGAAATAAAATTCTTTCTTTGATTTCTACGAGTTGTTCTTCATCACTAATTTCCTGGATTACATTCTAAGGTTTTAATGTAAAAATGAATCACCTGTAGAGCTTGTGAGAAATGGAGATTTTAGACCCCTCCCCCAACCCATCAAGTTTGGGGTCATCACCAGAAATCTGTACATATGACAAGTATCCTAAGGAATTTTGTTGCTGGTAGGTGGTTCAGCAACTACGTTTTGAAAAATACCAAGTTAATGACAAACTTGGGAATTACCAATCTTTTGACTTCCCCTTTTCAATCTTTTATTACTGACTTTCTTTTGTGTCCCCAGTAATTGGTTGTAAGCATCATGTGTACCCAACTTAAACTCTTGATTGGTAATAAGGAGCAAAAAGAAAATTCATTTATTGACCATCTTATCTTTCTAATATGTCTTTTAATTTGACTATGCCCTACAAAAAGTAAACAGAAATGGTTATTTCAGTACAGTTCTGGGCTATGTGGAGAAGTAATTCTGACAGAATACCTTTGACCACTAAGGAGATGAGCATACCCAGAAGTCTTGAAATTATAAAGGTTAAAGAAAAAAAGAAATATAACACTTGATCTCCTCTCTGAAGGAGGTTATATCTAGTTATATGGAGAAATACATCCACAGACACGACTTAAAGGGCACTTAGCAACAAGTCAATAGTAGAAACTAAATCCTGACAGTACTCAAAGGATGATCTGATTTGATGGAAGATAAACCAATCCGTTCTGAAGGAGATCAGCCCTGGGATTTCTTTGGAAGCAATGATGCTAAAGCTGAAACTCCAGTACTTTGGCCACCTCATGCGAAGAGTTGACTCATTGGAAAAGACTCTGATGCTGGGAGGGATTGGGGGCAGTAGGAGAAGGGGACAACCGAGGATGAGATTGCTGGATGGCATCACGGACTCAATGAACATGAGTCTGAGTGAACTCCAGGAGATGGTGATGGACAGGGAGGCCTGGCGTGCTGCGATTCATGGGGTCGCAGAGTCGGACACGACTGAGCGACTGAACTGAACTGAACCTAGGTTAGTTTCCTTTGTATGATGATTTAAGGATTTCTTATATAGGAATGGGCTGGAATGGGCAATTTAAAAATGAGAAGGGGCTCTGGTTGGTCCTGTGGTGTATTTGTGAGTTTTAGCAATAGGGCCAAGCCAGAAAGGAAAACCAACTGAAGGAACTACTTAGAGTACTTTGGATTTAGAACTTCTCTTGGGTAACCCTATCATGATAGAACTGTATTTGCTCCCAGAAATGAGAGTGGACAAGAAATGAGGTAAAGGAAGTCCACTTTATAAGAGGAACTCCCTTTAGGGAATTGGTATTGTTGGGAGGTCAGCTTTCCAAAGAATAAAAGGTTTTGTTTTAAAATAGCCTCTTTCCCTTGAAGAAATTGCTTATTAGGCTTCTCTGATGAACAGTATTCAAAAGCAGAGACATTACTTTGCCGACTAAGGTCCGCCTAGTCAAGGCTATGGTTTTTCCTGTGGTCATGTATGGATGTGAAAGTTGGACTGTGAAGAAAGCTGAGCGCCGAAGAATCGATGCTTTTGAACTGTGGTGTTGGAGAAGACTCTTGAGAGTCCCTTGGACTGCAAGGCGATCCAACCAGTCCATTCTGAAGGAGATCAACCCTGGGATTTCTTTGGAAGGAATGATGCTAAAGCTGAAACTCCAGTACTTTGGCCACCTCATGTGAAGAGTTGACTCATTGGAAAAGACTGTGATGCTGGGAGGGATTGGGGGCAGGAGAAGGAGGGGATGACCGAGGATGAGATGGCTGGATGGCATCACGGACTTGATGGACGTGAGTCTGAGTGAACTCCGGGAGATGGTGATGGACAGGGAGGCCTGGCGTGCTGCAATTCATGGGGTCGCAAAGAGTCGGACACGACTGAGTGACTGAACTGAACTGACTGAACTGAACTGAACTGATGAACAATATTGAAGAAGCAATGTTAGAAAGACCAAAAAAAGAAAAAATGCTTAGTGAGTTACCACTGTTTTAAAAATAAAAAGCACTTTTGCATACATTATCTGGAAGGTTTGCCTTTTTTTTTTTTTTGGTCTCATAGTTTGATTAAATACTGTAATAACCAGTAGCCACTATATCACCAAGTCAGATTTGTCTAGTTCTGTAGTTACTTATTCTTTCAGTAAGGAAGGTAAATATTTTCCCATCCTTTTTACAAGATGTAAATGTTCTTTACAAACAGACACTTTGGCTTAGTCCCTCAGTTACTGTAACAAAAATGCCATAGACTGGGTGGCTTATACATAACAGTTCTGGAGGCTGGGAAGTCCAAGGTCATGGCACCAGATTCCATATCTGGCAAAGACATTGGTTCACAGACATCTGGCTGGCTTTTCACTTGTGTTCTCACATGGAGGAAGGGGTAAGGGAGCTCTTTTTAGAAGCACTAATCCTGTTCCTGAAGGCTCATCCCATGATGGTCAACCCATTCATGACTTAGGCATCTTCCAATGGCAACCCACTCCCATGTTCTTGCCTGGAGAATCCCAGGGACGAGGGAGCCTGGTGGGCTGCCGTCTATGGGGTCACATAGAGTCGGACACGACTGAAGTGACTTAGCAGTAGCAAAGACCTCACGTCCTAATACCATCACCTGGGGGAGGGGGGTTAAGATTTTAGCATATGAAATGAGGCATAAACTTGTAGACCACAGNGAGCCTGGTGGGCTGCCGTCTATGGGGTCACATAGAGTCGGACACGACTGAAGTGACTTAGCAGTAGCAAAGACCTCACGTCCTAATACCATCACCTGGGGGAGGGGGTTTAAGATTTTAGCATATGAAATGAGGCATAAACTTGTAGACCACAGAAAACAAATAAAATGTTAGATTGAGGCTCAGTCTAACTACTTAGCTAGGATCTTTGGACACAAAATAAAATTACTTTGTACTGCAAAGGACTTTTTCTTACCATTTCTCTTGCACTCTTTTTTAACCATATTTTGTTATCTCTACTTTGAAATACAGTGAAATTGATCTAAGATTGCCTTTGTATTTGAGTGTCTTCATCTCTCCTGGTTTGTGATGAGGTCCCGGTGTCACTGGTTTGTGAGCTCTCTCTGTCTCTCCTCGCCTTTCCTCTCCCCTGTCCCTTTTTGCATACAGCCAGGATCTTGTCACCATGAGTCAGAGAGGCTTTCACTCCCAGGACATCATCAATTCAGAGATGGCTCAGAATACGGGCTTCTTTCCCCTAGTGGCCAGTTGGGTGCAACGTGAAATGAGGGTAATGACATTTCTAAATCAGCCTTAGGTAAAAATTAGCTGATACTCAAGAACTAAAACAGCCTTAGAAAATGTAAAGTTACACATTAGTGGTAAGGTCTGGCGTTTAGTATTTTATGATTCTTTTCTTAAGGAATTCAATTGTCTTTATATAATTCCCAGTCTATGCCTAAATTGCTTTTTCCTTTTATAAAAATTCCTTCCAAAGGAACCAATTTTGAATTGAAAACTAATGAATACTGAGTGGAAAATGCCGGTTGCAAGCCTTTTTCTAGAAAAATATTTTGCTGAAAGTTTTTTTTTCTCTCTCTGTCTTTGGGGACCCTTGTGCCAGGTTGAAAGAGTGGAGCCTTCCCTAAGACATGGATAGATGCAAACATGTAGGGCGGTTGCGGCTCGCCCAGGACCACTCCATCCTGAACCCGCAGAAGTGGTACTGCCGGGAGTGCGCCACCACCGAGTCGGTGTGGGCTTGTCTCAAGTGCTCGCACGTGGCCTGCGGCCGCTACATCGAAGATCACGCCCTCAAACACTTCGAAGAGACCAGACACCCGCTAGCCATGGAGGTCCGGGATCTCTACGTGTTCTGCTACCTGTGCAAGGACTACGTGCTTAACGACAACCCGGAGGGGGACCTGAAACTGCTGAGAAGCTCCCTCCTGGCGGTCAGGGGCCAGACGCAGGACCCGCCGCTGAGGCGCGGGCGGACGCTGCGGTCCATGGCGGCGGGCGAGGACGCCGTCCCGCCGCAGCGCGCTCCTCAGGGACAGCCGCAGATGCTCACGGCTCTGTGGTACCGGCGCCAGCGCCTGCTGGCCAGGACTCTGCGGCTCTGGTTCGAGAAGACCTCGCGGGGCCAGGCCAAGCTGGAGCAGCGGCGGCGGGAAGAGGCGCTGGAGCGCAAGAAGGAGGCGGCCCGGCAGCGGCGGCGCGAGGTGAAGCGACGGCTGCTGGAGGAGCTGGCCAGCGCCCCTCCGCGCAAAAGCGCGCGCCTGCTACTGCACGCGCCCCGCACCGCCCCGCCGCGCGTGCCCGCCGCGCGCGCGCCCGCCGGGCCCCGCCCCGCGCCGCGCCGCGCGCCCGCCATGGCGCCGNGCAAAGAGTCGGACAGAACTGAGCGACTGAACTGAACTGAACTGATTTTAAGTAGATAAAAAATAAGATTAACTTGTCTGAGTCTGACCTAATCAGGTGATCCCTTTAAAAGTGTGTCCAGAGGTCAGAGACTAATAGCACAAATTCTGTTGCTGGCTTTGAAAAAAAATATATATTTTTTATGCAGCCACAAAGTCAGTTTTACCAACAACCTGATGGAACTCAAAAGCAAATGTTTTTCTCTTGTTGAGTCTCCTGTTGAAGAAGCTACCTCACATCCATGTTCAGTACTGGGGACCTTGAACAGAAAAAGCAGCTAGGTGATGTCTGGGCTCTGACCTGTAGAAACTAGGAGATAATAGATGGTTTATTGTGGCAAGCCACTCTGTGTGAGACAATTTGCTATACAGCATAGAAATCTGGTGTCGATTTTGGTAACAACGATAGCTATTTCTCCCAATATTCATTTCCAAGAAATACAATATATTTACAGTAATGAATTGAGTCAAACCATATAAATCCTGCTAAATTTTTTTTTTTAGATATCTCATTATATNCAGCATAGAAATCTGGTGTCGATTTTGGTAACAACGATAGCTATTTCTCCCAATATTCATTTCCAAGAAATACAATATATTTACAGTAATGAATTGAGTCAAACCATATAAATCCTGCTAAATTTTTTTTTTTAGATATCTCATTATATTTCTACTAAATACCATTATTCTTTTTTTATTTTTTACTCTCTTCTCTCCTATAGAACACTATCATGTTAAAAGACTCCTCATTCTATAAACCCAAATTAGGTATTATACCTTTAATTATACAAGGAGGTCAGGACACAGTCAATCATTAGAGTTTCCTAAATTTAACTTAATGATTAATGTAATTATACCAGCATTAAAAAAAAAAACTTATGAAAAAGTAACATTAGACACAGACAACTTTATAGGTGGTTTCAAATACAATTTTAAAAATTAGAGTTCCTGTTAATACAATGTTCTATAAAACAGAATGAGAGTAATGAAAGTATTTCAACTTATTTATGAAGCAAATTGTAATCATGATATTTAAAACAGTGATTATAAGAAGGAAAAACTATTACTCATCCTGAATTATGTCCAAAATTTAAGCAACCCCAAATAAAACACATATGCATTTTCCACTAAGTGGAATTGAGGAGCCCCAAATCCAAGATTCGTTTGAGTATACCATTTATATACATGTTGTTCAAAACTCACCTGTTAATCTAATAACCAAATGTAACTGAACACTGGAGAGAGGAAATTTATTTTGGAAGCCGAATCTGACAGATTCAACACCCTCTATCAAGGAATACTTTTTCTCTGCCTAGTTCTTGCCTGTAGCCTTTGAAGCACTAGTAAATTTAGTGTTGGTAAGATCTGTGTATTAGTTTTCTATTGCTGCCATACAAATTAAAAACAATACAGATTTTATTTTACAATTCTATTGGTCACACGTTTGAATGGATCTCACTGGGCTGAAACCAAACTGTTGGCAGTCTGTGTTCCGTTCTGAAGGTTCTAGAGGATTACCAGTTTCTTTGTTCATTCCTATTGCTGGCAAAATTTGATTCTTGCAAATACAGAGTTGAGATACCATTTCCTTTTTGTCTTTCAGCTGTTTTAGTGACAACCTACATTGCCTGGCTACTGGCTCCTTTCTACACTTTTACAACCAGTAATGGTGGGTGGGGTCTTCCCAATGGTGCTAGTGGTAAAGAACCCTTCTGCCAATGCAGGACACATAAGAGATGCAGGTTCAATCCCCGAGTCCAGAAGATGCCCTGGAGAAGGAAATGGCAACCCACTCCAGTAACTTGTCTGGAGAATCCCATGGACAGAAGAGCCTGACAGGCTATAGTCCATGGGGTCGCAAAGAGTCAGACATGACTGTAGCAACTTAGCAATGGTGAGTGAAGTCCTCCTCACACTTTGAATTTCTCATACCTGTCTTTCTATTGTCACATATCTCTGATTTATCTTTTTGCTTTCTTCTTCCATTGCTAAAGGCCCATGTAACGACACTGATCCCATCAATTAATCCAGAATAATCTCCCTTTTGTAAAATCCATAACCTAATTCTATTTGCAAAGTTATTTTTCCGTGTAACATAACATGTTCATGGATTCCAAGGATTGGGACATGGACATCCTTAGAAGCCATTATTCTGCCTATCACAATCTAATTATAATCCATTGGATGGTGCCTTAATAATTAATTCCATCACATACATACAGAAAGAGAATCTTTAATGACAATATTTGGCCATGGCCTTCAAGATCCTTCAAGACCTTTTACTGCTTCCTTGACTTCATTTCAGACATTTTTTCCTCACACTCTATTCCTCTAAAATAGCAAATGCATTTGTAATTCAGTCTTTACACTTGCTCTTCCCATTACCTCAAATGTTTTCCCCATCTTTGCACAAATAACATCCCCATTTCTGTATCAGTCAGTTCAGTTCAGTCACTCGGCCGTGTTCAACTCTTTGCGACCCCATGGACTGCAGCATGCCCGGCCTCCCTGTCCATCACCGATTCCTAGAGCTTACTCAAACTCATGTCCATTGAGTCAGTGATGCCATCCAACCATCTCATCCTCTGCCATTCCCTTCTCCTCCTGCCTTCAATCTTTCCCAGTATCAGTGTCTCTTCCAATGAGGCAGTTCTTCACATCAAGTGGCCAAAGTATCAGAGTTTCNATTCCTAGAGCTTACTCAAACTCATGTCCATTGAGTCAGTGATGCCATCCAACCATCTCATCCTCTGCCATTCCCTTCTCCTCCTGCCTTCAATCTTTCCCAGTATCAGTGTCTCTTCCAATGAGGCAGTTCTTCACATCAAGTGGCCAAAGTATCAGAGTTTCAGCTTCAGCATCAGGCCTTCCAAAAATATTCGGGACTAATTTCCTTTAGGATTGACTAATTGGATCGCCCTGCAGTCAAAGGGACTCTCAAGGCTCTTCTCCAACACGGTTCAAAATCATCAATTATTTGGCACTCAGCTTTCTTTATAGTTGAACTTTCACATCCATACATGACTACTGGAAAAACCATAGCTTTGACTGATGGACTTTTGCTGTATAATGCCATCTCTGTATAATACTGGTCTAAATGTAAATGGGGTTTAATCCCATGATATCTAAATTATCCACTTTCCTCACTCAGCCTCTATCATATTACCCCAATTTATGGTCTTCACAACATTTAATACTTTCTAAAATTAACTAGTAAAACTAGAATTAATCAGCAAATACCATTATTTCAAGATATAAATAACCCCAATGACTACAATGCATAAATTCTTATTTGAATTACACACACAAAAAATGGTATTTGGTATTCTTCTTATCAGTTCAGTTCAGTTCATTTCAGTCGCTCAGTCGTGTCTGACTCTTTGCAACCCCAAGGATTGCAGCACGCCAGGCCTCCCTGTTCATCACCATCTCCCGGAGTTCACTCAGACTCAGGTCCATTGAGTCCGTGATGCCATCCAGCCATCTCATCCTCGGTCGTTCCCTTCTCCTCCTGCCCCCAATCTCTCCCAGCATCAGAGTATTTTCCAATGAGTCAGCTCTTCGAATGAGGTGGCCAAAGAACTGGAGTTTCAGCTTTAGCATCATTCCTTCCAAAGAAATCTCAGGGCTGATCTCCTTCAGAAAGGACTGGTTGGATCTTCTTGCAGTCCAAGGGACTCTCAAGAGTCTTCTCCAACACCACAGTTCAAAAGCATCGATTCTTCGGCACTCAGCCTTCTTCACAGCCCAACTCTCACATCCATACATGACCACTGGAAAAACAATAGCCTTGACTAGACACACCTTAGTCGGCACAGTAATATCTCTGCTTTTGAATATACTATCTAGGTTGGTCATAACTTTTCTTCCAAAGAGTAAGTGTCTTTTATTTCATGGCTGCGGTCACCATCTGCAGTGATTTTGAAGCCCCCCAAAATAAAGTCTGACACTGTTTCCCCTGTTTCCCCATCTATTTCCCATGAAGTGATGGGACCAGATGCCATGATCTTCGTTTTCTGAATGTTGAGCCAACTTTTTGACTCTCCTCTTTCACTTTCAGCAAGAGGCTTTTTAGCTCCTCTTCACTTTCTGCCATAAGGGTGGTGTCATCTGCATATCTGAGGTTATTGATATTTCTCCTGGCAATCCTGATTCCAGCTTGTGTTTCTTCCAGTCCAGCGTTTCTCATGATGTACTCTGCATATAAGTTAAATAAGCAGGGTGACAATATATAGCCTTGAGGTACTCCTTTTCCTATTTGGAACCAGTCTGTTGTTTCATGTCCAGTTCTAACTGTTGCTTCCTAACCTTCATACAGATTTCTCAAGAGGCAGGTTAGATGGTCTGGTATTCCCATCTCTTTCAGAATTATCCACAGTTTATTGTGATCCACACAGTCAAAGGCTTTGGCATAGTCAATAAAGCAGAAATAGATGTTTTTCTGGAACTCTTTTGCTTTTTCCATGATCCAGCAGATGTTGGCAATTTGATCTCTGGTTCCTCTGCCTTTTGTAAAACCTTCTTGAACATCAGGGAGTTCACGGTTCACGTATTGCTGAAGCCTGGCTTGGAGAATTTTGAGCATTTCTTTACTAGTATGTGAGATGAGTGCAATTGTGTGGTGGTTTGAGCATTCTTTTGCAATGCCTTTCTTTGGAATTGGAATGAAAACTGACCTTTTCCAGTCCTGCGGCCACTGCTGAGTTTTCCCAATTTGCTGGCATATTGAGTGCATCACTTTCACAGCATAATTTTTCACGATTTGAAACAGCTCAACTGGAATTCCATCACCTCCACTAGCTTTGTTCATAGTGATGCTTTCTAAGGTCCACTTGATTTCACATTCCAAGATGTCTGGCTCTAGATTAGTGATCACATCCTCATGATTATCTGGGTCGTGAAGATCTTTTTTGTACTGTTCTTCTGTGTATTCTTGCCACCTCTTCTTATTCTTCTTATAGGAGATTGAATAGAAGAGGGCTTCATGGAAAAACCGATCCCTGTGAGAAAACGAAATCCAATATGAAATATGTTATATGAGCAATCTGTAGCAATAAATGCATAAAGAAATAGTAGTGCTATTTTATAATGGAGTTATGTTAGAAGAGACAGGCGACTAACCAGATGTCTGCTTTTAAAGATGTAGTTGAAACAGCAGGTCCATGTACATCTCACATAGTGTTACCATATACGCACAGCAGTGGAAACTCTCACTGACACGCCTTTTATTTTTAACCACTCAATATTATCATTTAACTAAATGTAAAGTCTAACTTTATAGAATAAGCTTTCCAACTGGAAAAAAAGCATTACTTCTGGCCTCTTACATGCCAAAGAAGCAGATACACTGTTAGTAAAATGCTCTATTCCTCTTTGGCTAGGTGTAAATTTTCCTCAAGTCTATCTCCCAGAAATTCTTTGCTCCTCACTCGAGGCCATACTGAGCACTGAATACTTTGTTAAAATTTTCTATATACATATATATATGTCACCATAGTTTCATAAAGACAAAAAAATAAGTGCTAGCCAAAGAACATATTAACAGTTTTATGAATTGGTTGGGTTATTAACTTTTAATATGCTAGACAATAAAATGTTATGTTAATAAACATTCATAAGTCATAAGTGCATTGTTCATAAGGCATGTTATCGCTTCTTTCAATATTATAAATATGCAATATTTACCTTGAATAGGAAAAAAGTTACTTTGTAATTTAAATTTCAATTCAAATTTCCACAAAATGATTTAGATTGTTCAGTGAATATTTTAAAATAATCAAGCTGTATCTTTTAACCTTTCCTAAAGACAACAGGAATGTACTAGTGAAAGATTAACCATTATCTACTACAATCTAAATATTTAAATCCAGAGCTCTAATGGCACTGTTGAATCCATACTCATATATTTAATCACCAAAAGTGTAAGTAAGTGTCAGTTGCTCAGTCATGCCCAACTCTTTGCAACCCCATGGACTGCAGCCCACCAGGCTCCTGTGTCCATGAGATTTTCCAGGCAAGGATACTAGAGTGGGTTGCCATTTCCTTCTCTGGGGACCTTCCCGACCAGGGTCTGCTGCACTGTAGGGAGATTCTTTACCGACAGAGCTACAAGGGAAGCTTGCAAAGAGTTAGCCAATTGTCAAATTTTGATTAAATGGAATTACATCATGATTTATTTTGGCTACTTTATTCTGATATGTTACCAAAAGTTTTACATTTTCATTTAATTTTAATAAATGTTCTGAAAAATAATGTTGGAAATAGATTTTAACATTGAAATTCAACAAAATGTGCCTTAAAATATAGATTTTAACATAAAAAGCTCTAGTGTTTGAATGTCTGTGATTTGCTTAAAATAGAATGAAGTAAAATGTATAATCAAGAATAGGAAAGACAAATATATGGGAGAGATAGCAGCTGACAACTAACTGTGTTACAAATGTTATAAATCCATTAGATATTCTCAGAGTTTACAGAGCTGAAAAAATCCAAGCATTGAAAAGAATTGATGGCCAACTTTTTAGGATATAGTAACTAAGGTTCCAAAACATTCTTTGTTCTTATTCAGTCTCTCAGTCACGTCTAACTCTTTGCAACCCCATGGACTGCAGCATGCCAGGCTTCCCTGTCCTTCACCATCACTCAGAGCCTGCTCAAACTCATGTCCATTGAGTCAGTGATGCCATCCAACCATCTCATGCTCTGTCATCCCCTTCTCCTCTTGCCTTCAGCATCAGAGTCTTTTCTAAAGAGTCAGCTCTTCGCATCAGGTGGCCAAAATATTGGTGCTTCGGCTTCAGCATCAGTCCTTCCAATGAATATTCAGGATTGATTTTCTTTAGGATTGACTAGTTTGATCAGCTTACATTCTTAATTGACATAATTTGATATTTTATAACTTAATTGACATAATTTGATATCTAAAAATACAATAGAACAACAATTATTAAAATTATTACAATTACTAAAATCACTGCCACTATCGCAAGCCATTTTTGGTAGCCTGGGATGTTCAATTTGTGTCTCTGGCCTTTTACGTACCTTCACATTTCCTTGTCCTCTTCTTTGAGAAGCACAGAAACTCCTGGCTCCTTCTTCAATGTATTTGCCCAGACAACTGCCTCATTTAATTGGCTGATCCACTATGTCCTGTTTGTATTACTGTCTTTCATGCCTTACCTCTCAATTTGTGTATTTTAATTCTTTTCCAATTTTAATTAAAAATGGCATACCTAGGTATATATACATAATATATTCCAGACATACAGAAATTGTTTTGGATAGCCACTTTTTTTTAAAGTGTCTAAAGGAGTTCTAAATCCAAGCTAGAGAACAGATTGTCTGCTGCATGTCTTTCTTGTGAGGAGCACAAAATTTGTAAGTTGTGTTTTATTCTCTGCATCAGTTTAGGTGTCAAGGATGATATATGTAGTAATTTGTAGAGTAGCAGACCAAACATTGATGAGTTGACAGGTGTTAGATATGTGCTATCTTTTTAAAGATGCTATATTGCATCTGATTAAATTCACATTTCTACTTTAGCAAGGTATCTGAACATACAGGAATTTAAAAAAAAGTGGGGAGGATGTAATGAGAATCTTAAGTCTGTGTACCCTGAGGACATCATTGAAAAGATGGAGTGAGATTGGTTTTAAAAAATAATTCATAAAAATCTGAGCCTATAATCAGCAGTGCTTTAGTTGCAAAGTTTAAAGCTAGGATATCTGCATCAAAACATATATATTATTTTTCATGCTTCCAGTCAAAATCACTGGTATATTATTTACTGAAAAAAATTATTTGTGAATAAAGCAGGATGTGGAAGGTACTCAAACAAGTTCAATTTATAATGGAATGATGCTCTTCTCTGATGCCTCCAGTTGGTACCCTCTTAGCACTAAACCCTAGCTCTCTTTCCACATAATGGTATGAGGGTCAAACTACTTGTTACAGTAAATGAAACGCTTTCCTCGCCATTGCCCAAGTTTCAGGAACTTCTCGCTCATATTTGCACACAACTTGTGCTAAGAACTCCTTCTCATCTTGTACTTCAGATTGAAATTGTAATCTGTTCACTAATACCTCCCAAACTGATACATGTAATCCTGCAGCTATTTTGTATGATGTGACATCCATTTACCAGGTAGTCAGACAGAACATAAATTATGTTAGGGAACACAAGTAATATTGGGATTTTTAATTTAGTATGAAGAATGAATACATTTTAAAAAATTGATGTAAATGTAAACTTTTTGAGTCTCACCTCGTTCACTTAGTTACAGATTCATTGGTGACTGAATATCCTTAATATATTTCTTTTCTATTACAAGTTCTTGGTATTTACTACATTCTAAATATTTGTTTAATTTTAATGTGGATTTACTTTTATGGATTTATAGGTTTTCTTGAAGTTTCATTTAAAAATTGGTGGTAAGCAAGTGAATAAAATATATCTTTTTTGGTATCTCAATAACTATATGTAAGTATATACACATGTTTGTAGTTAGTTTTTTTG
Organism: Oreotragus oreotragus; assembly: GCA_006410675.1. NCBI lineage: Eukaryota > Metazoa > Chordata > Mammalia > Artiodactyla > Bovidae > Oreotragus > Oreotragus oreotragus. Next base: position 56,875 of record SJYX01010978.1, read on the forward strand.
AAAAACAGTGACTTATCCTGTGTGCTTTCATGCACATGCTAAATAGTTTTAGTTGTATCTGGTTCTTTGTGACCCTATGGACTGTAGCCCACCAGGTTCCTCTGTCCATGTGATTCTCCAGGCGAGAATACTGGAGTGGGTTGCCATGCCTTCCTCATGGCCTACTCTAACTTCAAATAAATCTCTCAAGTCCTTACCAGCTATATTGTCATAATTTAATCCAATAGTCAACTTTTAACCCAGGTTCCAGACTCAACTTGTAACTCAGCAAATTCAGAAAGCCCTATTTGGAAAAAAGATAATTTCTTTTCTTTCTTTTTTTTTGCTACAGTTTAATATTATGATCATTGTCCCATTTTATTAAATAAAATTCCTAAATGGTATTACTAATTCATGTATATTATCTCATTATCTTGTGTATGACACTTATCTATACCATTTCATTGGACATTTAATCAGCTTTTAATTTGTTGCAATTTTAAGTACTATACAAAAATTACAGATGATATCCATTTTAGATGTTTTTCCCCAAAATGCATTTAAAGCAGTAGAATTATGGGATTTAAACTATTTCTTCAGATTAAACTCATGTAAGTGGAATTGTTTAAAAAAAAAAAAAGACACTTAGATTATAAGAGCATCCTCCAAAAAGTGATAATAAATGATATATATGAAAGGACAGTGTTTGAACCTTAGACTATTAATAATGATTTAACAGATATTGCACTTATTATTTTTAAAATTTTATTTAATTTTAGTTTATTTAGAATTTTGATACATAGACATTTCAAGTTATATACTCTTATTTATACCATTTTTCATTATATATATTCTTCTCATTTGTATTTTAAAGTGTAATGAGTGAACAATATGGATAAAAATGGCTTGTAATTTTTCTATATGTCTTACTTTTTAATAATAATGTATATAACTATTTGGCCTTCCCTGATGGTTCAGCTGTAAAGAATCCACCTGCTAATTCAGGAGATGCAGGTTTGATCCCTGAGTTGGGAAAATCCCCAGAAAAGGAAATGACAACACACTCCAGTATTCTTGCCTGGGAAATTCCATGGAAAGAGGTGTCTGGCGGGCTACATACAGGCCACGAGGGGGTCACAAGAGTTGGACATGACTTAGCAAGTAAACAGCATTTAATATCAAAAATGAAAAAAATACAAACTGGGAACCTAACAGTAAAACTTTGTCTTTATACATAAATCCTTGACTACTTCAGTGACAATGAAGCAAAATGACTTTCTTCTTATTGTTTTAAATGCAGTAAACATTCAAACTGTATTGTATCCAGTAATTTTTATGCAGTAGTAATTTGTATTGAATTGTATGGAGTAATTTGAATGCAGTAATAACCCACAAAAGAATTTAAATGTAGTTATGTAAATGCAGTAAAATAAAATAAAACTAAGAAAGAGTGACAGGAATATGACCAATCTCCAGAAAAGAAGAGCAGAGATATAAAAGATAAGAAAGCAACTTGATATCGAGGCCTAGGGGTCTATCTATATTTCTAGAAAGGGCTTCAACTCTTACATGAGAGAAAAGGAAATGAGTAGAGGCCACAAATGTGGAAGGAGAAGGAGGTAAACCCTCAAGCCTCTAATCTATGGCCAGCACATGTGAAGAAAAGCAACGTTTTATATAGTTTGATTGGTGAGAAAGCTTACTTGACTCAGAAAAGGAAGCCATTAATGTTCTAGCCCTTTAACAAGGTCAACAAGCCAATAACGAACTTCAGAAAGCATAGCCAAAAATCACAGGAGGAAATTGACAAATAGAAATCTGTGTCTTTAGGAGGAGACCATCTTCCCACACCTAGCAGTAGGGGGTATTTTTACCAGGTGTATGTGTGTGTCTGATCCTTCGTGACCCAGGTTCCTCTGTCCATGTGATTCTCCAGGCAAGCATACTGGAGTAAGTTGTTATTTCCTCCTCCAGGGGATCTTCCCAGCCCAGGGGATTGAACCCACATCTCCTAGGTCTCCTGCATTGCGGCAGATTCTTTACCACTGTGCCACCTGGGAAGCCCATTTTACCAGATGAGGTGATGTTAAAGTGAGGTTTTGGTTATCACAGCCTTATTAGTGTACTGCAAAGCAGGCAAAACTCCAGGTATGCAAGAAAGGAGGAAGCAAATGATGACTCAACCTTTTCTCTAATAAGACCTAGGGCTGATATTTTTTATCTATTTTTTTTTAAGTAATTGTTGAGGAAATATTTGATCACATAGATATATCAATAAAATTGAAATCAGTGTAAAGGAGTCTTTTTATTGACAAGAATGAGAAGATAGGTAGAGAGAGATGAAGAAAAAGAAGGGAAGAAGCATTCAGTCCTAAAGACGATGAGTTAGGGAAAAATAAGTAGGACTGGACTTTAGTGAATTAGTCGATGTATGTGTATCTCAAGAGGATATTCAAAATGATTTGAGTGATTAAGGTGAATTCACATAAGGATATATGCTTTAAAATGCAATATTTTTCTTAAACAAAAGATGGGTAAAAGTGGCAATGAAGATCAGATATCAGAATATAGAGGAAAATAACCTTTTTTAAACTTAAAGTTATTTATTTCTTTTTAATTCTATTCCTAACAATGTGTTACCTGTACATTCTTAACTATAACTGAAATCTTCAGCATACCATGCCATTCATTCTATTCTTTTTATATATGTATGTGTATGTGTGTATATAAAGAGAGGAAGAAGAGGAGGAAGAGAGACAGTGGCTTAATAACCACTCTGATCATGGCTCAAAGTGTCTTTTTCCGAAGTACTCCTTTTCCTCATTCTCAGCGTGAGGTTTTTGCTCATATTAAGCTGTTCCATCTCAAATGCCAGCACGACTTGTATATCGGGTGAAGGAAGATCTTCTTTCTCATCAGCATGGAGTTATGTTATAGTGCCTCTCACTAGGCTCATTGTGTCCTCAGTGCTTTTCCTGAAGCTCCTTGTTTGTTCTACCTCCCTTTGATCTTCCCTGGGGCTTCCCTGATAGCTCAGTTGATAGAGAACCTGTCTGCAATGCAGGAGACCCCGGCTCAATTTCTGGGTTGGGAAGATCTGCTGGTGACAGGATAGGCTACCCACTCCAGTAATCTCGGGCCTCCCTTGTGGCTCAGCTGGTAAAGAATCTGCCTGCAATGCGAGAGCACTGGGTTGATCCTTGGGTTGGGAAGATCCCCTGGAGAAGGGAAAGGCTTCCCACTCCAGTATTCTAGCCTGGAGAATTCCATGGACTGTATAGTCCACAGGGTCACAAAGAGTCAGACACGACTGAGCGACTTTCATTTCACTTCACTTCGCTTCCCTTCCCTTTGTTCTTCTTGAGGTTCTGTATTGTTACCTGTTCTTTCTTCATGTCCAAGCCAGGCAAAGTATTTCAATGGTGTTTTTGATGCCAGGGGTTGAGCTTGATAGAAAGCAATCTAGAGGGAATGCTTACCATTCATCAGTCATTTTAAAAAGCAATATAATTTCTTTATAAGAACTTTAGGATTTTGATACATAGCCTCAAAGGAATATAATGAAAGTGATACAAACTTGGTCTGATATTTTATCCCTATTTACAAACTTTTTTACTCCATATTTTTGCTTTGTACTTGGCCTTTTCCTAAAACATTGAGAGATTGTAATAGAGGATCCAGGGTAGTTCAAACAGTAAAGAATCTGCCTGCAGTGTGGAGACCTGGGTTCAATCCCTGGGTTGGGAAGATCCCCTGAGAAGGGCATGGCAACCCACTCAAATATTCTTGCCTGGAGAATTCCATGCACAGAGGATCCTGGTGGGCTATTGCCCATTGGGGTCACAAAGAGTTGAGCTAACAAACACACACATACTGTGAGTGACTAACAGACACACACACACTGCAGAGGATTAGAATAGGAAATTGACTTCTTAGAGCTGTTGGATTCTAGACTTCTGTATTAGTCTTATTTAATATTTGGTCCCTTACTCTTGCTACTCTAGTTGGTCTTGATATTGGCCAACCTGCCCATTATGTGTGCAACATATACATGAATGAGGAAAATGAGTGTCTCTTTCAAGCAAATGGTATTTCACCTCTCTCTGCCTTTACATGGAGAAGGCAATGATACCCCACTCCAGTACTCTTGCCTGGAAAATTCCATGGATGGAGGAGCCTGGTGGGCTGCAGGCCATGGGGTCGCAAAGAGTCAGACACGACTGAGTGACTTCACTTTCACTTTTCACTTTCATGCATTGGAGAAGGAAATGGCAAACTCCAGTGTTCTTGCCTGGAGAATCCCAGGGACAGGGGAGCCTGGTGGGCTGCCGTCGATGGGGTCGCATAGAGTTGGACACGACTGAAGCGACTTGACAGCAGCAGCAGCTTCCTTTACGGATAAAAGTATTAATATTGTCATCACTCTGTATTCGGCCTCTAGTTGTATTAAATTATTAGCTGTGTGATCTTGAACTTGTGATTTGATCTCTTATTTTGTCAAATGTATGGAATTTATAATTTCTCAAATTTACTTACCAAAGAATAAGAGATAATAGTAATCACACCTAATCAATAAAATGAAGATTAGAACTATAATTTAATTTAATAATTTAACTTAAAATTCTGACACACGGGAAGTGCTTCAGAAACAATACTTACTATTTTGTTCACTGTTGCATTCATTGGGATTTTGATACATATCCTCAAAGGAATATAATGAAAGTGAGATAAACTTGGTCTGACATTTTATCCCTGCTTATGGTATCAATGTGTCCTCCTGTCTTTTAGGCTTAATTTTTTAGTCATTCTTTCTTTACACCAACATCCTAGCTTTCCACTTTGCTCAGTAAGCAAATACCTTGAAATAACACTCTACACTCTATTTTTTAAAACTCTGGATATTCTTCATAAACAATTTCAAGATGTATGTATATATATATAACTCTCTTGAAAGTTCACCTGTGACCTAGTAAGTTCTAAATCAAATTTTATAAAGTCTTTGAAGCATTTGATAAGGCATTTTATCTAACAGTGTCACCTTTGATTTAACCCTCAGGCCAGGTAAAAGTACCTGATGAGAGAGCAAGTCAAGAGGCCAGCTTCCTCTCTGAGGCAGGTGATGATTTAGCTCCCCAGTGTATGAAGTGAAATTTCATGAGATTTCACATGAAACACTATAAGATGTACTGCCTGTCTGAGGATGTGTACAGATGAAAGTCTCCCACCTACCCTGAAAAACTAAATCAAAGCACAGAACAAACAAACAAACAAAGAAACAAAAACACACTGGAAAGAGCAAAGAAAACTGTGTGAGCTGATCTGCTAGATTGTTGGCTGAATTTGTGCTGAATTTGGTCTTTGTATCATCACAGGGTACATGTCTGGAGTTGTAAATTAAATAATTTCTTCAATACAGGATCTACATGGATGAAACTTCAAAAGCTACTATATGTGATTAAGTGAGGAAAGAAACAAAGATGGTGAAAGGGGAATCAAATCAAGATAAGCTTATAAAACAAAAAAATAGAAAAAAGGTATATAAAAAATAAGTAAAAAGTAAGTATAAAAATTACATAAATCTTCTTGAGATGGATTTGTTCCAGGTGGGAAAAAAGTGAATTTACAAAATGAGTACAAAATAATTGCATGTAGAACATTTAAGAAGGTAAAAGGGGAAGCAATGCCCCATTCCAAAATTATTTAAAAGAGAAACATAAAAAGTTTTCCTTCCTGACTGTCTGCCCTACAGATTTCAAGCTCTAACATCACATAAGATGACAACATCCTTAAAAAAACAGCTTTTTACTTCCTTCTAGCAGTTCTACTTTTCTGATTTATCATGAATTGATAGTGAACTTGGTATCAAAATTGTTTCCAGAAAACAACCTGGATGAATAAATTCTATGAATTGATTCTTAGTTATAGAGACTTGTGTTTCTATCACTTAATGGCCACTCAGTAGCAATATATTTACACAGATAGTCACATAGTAATCAACTGGCAAAATGTTCATTTCGTATTCCTGCCGGGGTCCAGCCCCGGTGGGTCCAAGGAATTCGAAGCGGGGATGGCGTTGATGAGGAAATACGTATTTATTTATTAATACAAGATTAGATTAGGAAAAAATAGTGTAGTAGGAAAATTAAGTGTAGAAAGAAGGCTGAATAACTTGGCTTACGGGGAAGGCCAATAAAGTTCCAGACAAGGAGCTTGCACCATCTACGCTGGGCCACCAGCGCCCACTTGAATATCAAAGGGTGCCCCGCCTTAGGCTCCCTTTTGTGCGGGTCTTAAAAGCCAGGGCAAGTAAGTAGACTTGGTGAGCTGCCCCGCTCCAGATGGGAATTTAGCCTGAAATTAGAGTAAAGAGGAGACATGGGGGAAACCAGTCCAGCGACTGGCCCCAGCCTCTATTGTTCAGAAGGCCTTTTATACCCTTTTGATTGTACATAGAGATCAATGGGTAATACAAAATTATGCAGCATCAGCAGCCCTGACTTTTATCAGAACCAGGCTTTCTCTTTGCATACCTAATTGTATATGCAAGTCTTAGGTGATTTACATCATCTTCTGGCCAAAAGGGCCAATTAACATTTTACAGCCTTTTTTCTGATAAGGGTTTGTCAACCAGAAGACTTATTGGTGTTGATCTTCCCAAAGTCTGGTTCCACTCTCAGAAAGCACTAAATAAAGTTACATTCTTACATAGCAAGGACACAAGAGGAGTGCAGTGATATATAACAAAGAGAAAAGTAATTAACTCAAAAGCCTAGTGTTGCTAACATCAAAACTACTATATATCTTTTTCCATATCCTGTTTACATTGATTAACATCCTCCCAGGTGCCTAAAAGATAAAGAATATGGAGGTCTGGCAGCAGTCATTGAGTCAACGGTGAAAACCCTCTACCAATATAATTTTTAACTCTTTAGAAAAAGCTCTGTATCTTTAAGATGCTTTTAAGCTTTGTGCCTCTCGTGGTTGGGGGGCTGTAAGCAATTCACAAGCTGTAAGAGGTCTGGGGAACCTGTTAGGCAAGCTAGAGAGCTATCAGAGGGGTTTAACTGAAACATCCCTTTCAAATGCAGAAGACTAAAGCCCTGATTTGACTTTTTCCAGAGACTATCAGAAGAGCAGAGTACAAATGCTGGCAGATTTTTTGGTTTTTGGGGTATATGCTCAAGAAACTCCAGTGGGGACCCCTGAAGCCTGAACACGTCCTTGCGTTTTGTCAGGCTTCCTTTCTCATGACCTTGTCACGAGTGGGATTCTTCATGCTGGCTCCTGGCATATTCCTGCAGTGCTGGGCTCTGGTGATGAAGTGAGAGTGAAAGTTGCTCAGTTGTGTCCGACTCTTTGCTACCCCATGGACTATATAGTCCATGGAATTCTCCAGGCCAAAATACTGGAGTGGGCAGCCTTTCCCTTCTCCAGGGGATCTTCCCAATCCAGGGATTGAACCCAGGTCTCCCTCATGTTATAAACATGAAATATATTATCATAGGTCAAGTGCTTATGGTCATATATTACAGCCAGAGAAAGAACAGAAAAAGGTGGTGCTGTTATTATGATTGTTGATATCATTGGTGGTAGTAAGAGCAGCATTAGCATTAGTAGGAGTCCAAGTGTTGTTTAGTCAGTAAATCGTGTCCAACTCTTTTGCAACCCCATGGATTGTAGCCCACCAGGCTCCTCTGTCCATGGGACTTCCCAGGCAAGATTACTGGAGTGGTTTGCCATTCCCTCTCCAGGGGATCTTCCCAATCCAGGGATTGAACACAGGTCTCCTTCATTGCAGACAGATTCTTTAGCAGCTGAGCCACAAGGGAAGCCCAAGAATACTGGAGTGGGTAGCCCATCCAGTCACAGTGGATCCTCCCAACCCAGGAATCAAACCAGAGTCTCCTGCATTGCAGGCAGATTCTTTACCAACTGAGCTATCAGGGAAGCCCTGGCTCTGGTGATGGAGAGTCATTAACCCAGGTCTGGAATATTTCTACACTCCTGTTCCTTTCACAAAAAGTTGAGACTACTACACACATACTTTGGGTTATCCATGTCAGTAAATTAATTGGCAAATAAACAGGTCACTATATTAATGATTGATTTTGATAACTGAGGCAGAATTGGGGTTGTTACTCTGCAGGAGGGGATAATGAAGAATATATCTAAAATGTTAAAAGTCTTCTAGGGCTGTTAGTTAATACTCCCATATCCTGTGATTAAAGTCAAGGGAAAACTACAATGACCCAGGTAGACAGTGTGGTTCATGACTTAGGCAGTAAGACTTGGGTCCTACCAGCTAACTGGGGTCATTGAAACAAAGACGTAGAGAATGGTTAGTGGGGGAAATAATTATTAAGAACAACTCCAACTATGAGAAGAATTGCAGAAACAAAAACTGCAGTAGTTGTCAGTAGTTTTTTCTTGTTTTGATATGAATACATTTGTGTGTGTGTATTTGTTATGGCTTTGTTAAATTAACATATGTTAAGTAAAATTCCCAGTGTCAGTATCAGATGGTGAAACAAGGTTCAACAAAAGACCACAAGAGAATTGAAATAGAGATGTTTATTACTCACAGGTCCTGGAGGAAGTACTTAACATGCCTTGAGAGGTCACATGGGGAGGTCAGGGTAGCATGCAGGCAAAGTGGGAGACAGGACCTAGGACAGTGCTTTTCCTAAGATCTGCAGTTAGAGTGCTTTGATGTTCCAGGGCTGAGGTCAGGTTACTCAATTTAAATAAGAAATTGTAGGGTTTTGGTGAAACTTCACAGGGCACACCAAGGGAAGACCTTGGGGAAAAGGAGACTATTTACCACGAGCGCTGTTGGTAATGTCAGTTTAGGAATTTGTATTTGTTTTTGACTCTTCAGACTGTTTCCTAGGGTGTGCTTGAGCATGAGGGGCTAGGGTTAAAGTAAAGTAACAGTTTGCTTGGCAAAAAAAAAAAAAAAAAAAATACCATTGAGGTGGAGCAGCTTAAACTCCAGACAGTGTGTATATATGCGAGTTTCCCTCTTATCTTTCCCCTGCTCAAAACGATATAGCATGCTAATAGTAGTTAACCTTATATCTCAGTATTTTAAGTTATAAACTTACCCATCTGCCATGGCAGGAGACATAAGATATGTGGGTTCGATCCCTGGATTGGGAAGACCACAGGAGAGGGAAATAACAACCCACTCCAGTGCTCTTGCCTAGAGAATCCCAAGGTTAGAGGAGCCTGGCAAGCTACAGTCCATAGGGTCGCAAAGAGTCATACACAACTGAAGTGACTTAGCAGGAGCAAACAAATTATAAATAGGATACTGAGACTTAAGGGAGAAAAATGATGAATACTAACTAAAGGTGGAAAAGAGCTTTAGTATCTTCTTTTGGGGAAAGAGTAAGCTTGCTTGCAATTACTTGTAGAATAACTGCATTGGGTCTTGTGGAACATGACTATATTATTGTTTTATTCAGAAGCTAACCTGATTTTCAGAGCCCTGTTTGAATGCTGGGGTCATTAGTTGTTCTGTGGGGGCTTTATTGTACGTCGACATGGCTCTGCTAAATTATGTCTCCTTGGATTTCTTTCCTGATATACTCTGGTTAGGGAAGAGCACAAGGATAGTGTGTGTGTGATCTGGAAGGTGAAAACGAAGCAGTGCCCACATTGCTTCCATAATCAGAAGGCTGGTGAAGACGCACTGTGTGTTCTTTCCACTCAGCCAAGTTGTCGCTTATCTGCTGGCTCACCTCCTTGGCACAGAGCAGTAGCTTGGCAGAATCGGTTCCACCTTGCCCAGCTCTTGAGCTAGATGTATATTTAGGCCTATGATGAAGTTTGCCAACTTTCCTGCAGGACACCAACATCATCAAATTTGGAGATGGTGAGAGACAAATACGGTTAGTTTCCACTTTACTGGCAGCTTGCAGTTTGTTGCAATTTGTCCACGTCTTCCCCAACTTGCCATCCATATCCTTTTTTGACTGTCTGCTCTTTGTACCTCAAGGTTCAGCATCAGATGAAAACACAAAAGACATACAGAGTCTTTTCACTCATCTGTCACACTCAATTTTCTGCAGCATTGCATATAAAGAGTCTACTTCTCTTATAGAATTCTGACTGGTACACTGGCCTACCAGATATTAAACCTTAATCTGAAGCCTCTACATTTTAAATAATAATTTGCTGAAAGATGAGTAGTATACATTGAAACGGAAGAGAAAGTTTATATATGGAATCACTTCAGATGGAAATGTAACATGAGCTAAAAGCAGCATCTCAAATTAGTGGAGAAATGGTGAACCAAAAATATATGGTGTTGAGATAACTGGATAGCTATTTCAGAAAGAAGATAAAATTGGATCCATACGTCATGGTGTATATGGGGCTAAATCCTAAATGGATCCAGAATCTACATTTTAAAAAGGGAATTATGTAAATACTGAAAAAGGGAAGCATGCATGCACTAACTAGGTGACTTCTATCATATACCAGATATAGGAAAAATCTTCCTGGTTTGACACTAAAAATTTCAGAATCTATGAAAGTCTGTATACATAAATTCAGCTGCTTATTAGCAACCACTTTTTATCTGTGTGAATGTGGGAATTTAGAGTTCGCTGCATATAAAATATGATTAATATAATTATAACAAATACACATGTTATAAACATGAAATATATTAACATAGGTCAAGTGCTTATGGTCATATATTACAGCCAGAGAAAGAACAGAAAAAGGTGGTGCTGTTATTATGATTGTTGATATCATTGGTGGTAGTAAGAGCAGCATTAGCATTAGTAGGAGTCCAGGTGTTGTTGTTTAAGTCTCTAAGTCATGTCCAGCTCTTTTGCAACCCCATGGATTGTAGCCCACCAGGCTCCTCTGTCCATGGGACTTCCCAGGCAAGATTACTGGAGTGGGTTGCCATTCCCTCTCTAGGGGATCTCCCCAACCCAGGGAATGATCCTGCATCTCCTGCATTGGCAGGCAGATTCTTTACTACTGAGCTCCAGGGAAGCCCAGGTATTCTATGATATCAGTGTAGGTTTAAGACAATTTTATTCTAAGGAGAAACAAAGACTAAAACTATGGATATATGTATGATAAAAATATGATTTAAGAACACAATTGTGAAATATATAAACAATTCTGGGTTGAAATATGACTGCTATCTGATTAGCCCGGATGGCCTGTCAAATAAAATTTGAAAGATTTGACAGAAACTGTGATAACATTTTGAAAAACACATTGAATAGTTTTTATGATAAGCTGTTAATTAAAGTCAATTGAAGACACAAAATTTTTGTATCTTAATGGAAGACCCAAAAGTTTTAAAACATTATTAAAATTCTCTAGTAATAACTGAGACACTAATTGAAACACAAGAGATATAAAAATCATTTTTGCATTTAATTCTCTTAACTTTTAAAAGAAACCAATCATTATTTTTTTCTCTTCTAATTTCAAAAGTTTCATACACCCATAACAAAACAAGCTAATATGCTTTGCTGCTTTTCTGTCTAGCCTAATGATATGCTTACAGATTTGAAATCATTGTACTTTCCTCTACAATCTTTAATGAAGATATATTGCTGCTAATCTCACATAAAGCTGTCTTCCATATCACAAAATTGCATAAAAGCATAATACATGAAGCTCTGTAATTAAAGATGCCTGTATAGCTGCAGTTTGTTTCCCCTAAATATTCTATTATAGGAAAAATAAACATATTTTACTTAATAAAATAATTTACAAATCAGATAAAATGTAATTAAGAGGAGTAAAGAAATGCAGGAAAATGGCACTTTGATTTAAGATCAAAGTCTGGGTAAACGAATATCCTGATGCATTGAAATAAAGCACAAGATACAGGAGTGCATTTGTGGTCATCTCACGTTTCATAAAGTGTTTTACTTGGATTTTTATGTTTCATATTTTTTTAAAGGAAGAAGGCATGCAATTTACTGGGGTATGCGCTATTTTTTAATGCTTGTTCTTTGGGGACAGAGCTTCTATGAAATAGCAAGCATTTCTGTCAGGAGTGGTACAGTAAACCATGATAAACATGACTATTTTACTTGAATTAAGGAAACGGCTTGGCTTTGTTCACTTGGGATACTATCGGCACTATTACTGTTGTTGTCTAGTGGCCAGGTTTTGTCTGACTCTTCTGCGACATCATGGCCTGTAGCCCGCCTGTGATGGACAAGAAATCCCTTAGATTTGGAGTCATAGGACGCAAGTCAAGTGGCAGCTACTGTGTCTTTATTACTTTTGAATCTCTTGGATGATGACTCAAATCGAATCTGTTCATTTGAAAAAGTGACATATCATTAAATACCTCATATATTTGGAATATGATTAAATCAGAGATATATGTCTAAAGCACAATGTAGATCATAAAGTAACTTCAGAATATTCCCTGGTATTAATATGATGCTACCTCAAAAATGTGTTTATTAAATCTTTCATTTCCTGGATCCTAGACAACCCTATGTAGAGTAGATAATTTTTAATTCAATTCTCCATGAGGATATGGTTGCGATTTTTTTCATGTCCCCTTATAACCAATTTTAAACACTTAGACATTATCTAATCCAAGTGTTTCCAAGACTAACTTACTGAAAATACATTTAGTTCTGTTTCAAGTATATCTTAGAGTCATGTTTATTTATAACTTGGGTAGAACTCCATCTACATGAGGGTTTAAAAATATTCTCTGAGCATCATTCGAGGATGCCAGGTTTGTTGTATGTTCATTTAATTTTCACATTATTTTTTGAAATAATCTGAAATCTCAAACTTTTCTCTTCCAGCTTTTCAAATATTACTTTTGGGAAGAAATATATGAGTATTCACATTTATAATAATATAACTCACTGTGGTATCACTACAACAGTATGAGAAATGGACAGTTGTATCTCCATTTTTCATACAAAGAGACATGCAGAAGGTATACACACACACATCGTCCAACAATGCATCACTAGTAAGTGGTGGAGTGGCCTTGCAAACACAAGCGTTGGGATTGAAGTATATTGCTAAGTAGATTGCTATACTTAGTCAAACTATAAGGCAGATCTCACTAGTACTGTAATAAATGGAGTATTTTATCTTCCTGTATCATTGTTTGCACACAGATAGAGCAATCTCATTAACTTTTCACTGTGGAACCTACTACTTACGGTGACCACTTCAGTTGTCACCTCTCAGATACAAGATCATTTACATTTAAGTAAATTAGAGTTTGCACTGGATAATAAGTGCAAACCTAGGTTTGATCCCTGGTTGGGAAGATCCCCCGGAGGAGGGCATGACAACCCACCCCAGTCTTCTTGCCTGGAGAATCCTTGGACAGAGGAGCCTGGCAGGCTACATTCCATTGGGTCACAAAGAGTCTGACGTGACTGAAGTGACTTAGCACTTGATAATAGGACAGGAACCAAGAAAGATATACGTTTTCCTTGACCCTTGAACAAGGACAAGTTTAGGGACATTGAAAGCTGCATGGTGAAACATTCACCTACAGTCTTTCTTCTATAACCACAGAGGACTGGATCCAGGACTTGCTTCAGATTTCAAAATCTGGGGATGTTCAAGTCCCAGGGTCAGCCCTCTGTATCTGTGGTTCAACATTGTTGGATTCAGCAAGTGGATCATCTAGTACTGAGTTTATTGAAAAAACAACAACAACAACAACTGTGTGTCAGTCGACTCATGCAATTTAAATGCATGCTGTTCAAGGGTCAAGTTATGTTGTTGTGCAACCGAATAGCTAGATGGTAGGGAGAGTAACTAATACACTTCACTATTTATTTTCATATTTTAAAAGNGGATTCAGCAAGTGGATCATCTAGTACTGAGTTTATTGAAAAAACAACAACAACAACAACAACTGTGTATCAGTCGACTCATGCAATTTAAATGCATGCTGTTCAAGGGTCAAGTTATGTTGTTGTGCAACCGAATAGCTAGATGGTAGGGAGAGTAACTAATACACTTCACTATTTATTTTCATATTTTAAAAGATGTTTATTGTGTTGTCCCATATAATATTTCTATTCTTATATTTAACTTGTACATTTTTATGAGTGACAAGAATTGTTAAATTAAAAAAAATGATACATTTACTGAATCTCTGAATATTTTTAAAGAATCCTTAGAACATTCTTATTTCACTGTTTTTTGAAATGCATGGCTCATTCACTGCACAATTTTATTTATTTATTTTCTTTCCTATAATAAGCAGGAGCTTTATGAATTAAGATTTATATGTAATTATCTAAAGTAAGAAACAGAAGGCATTGCTGATTTGTGTCTCCAGATTTTTTATGTTCAAATGAAAAACATTATATAGTGCCTTGCTAAATACAGTACACATCCAGTGAGGTTATAATCACTTTTGGAAAATATTTTCTTCAGTGTTAACACTATAAACAACTCAGAAAACTAAAACATCCTAGTCATCATTTCAATTCATAAAACTTCAACTAAAAATACTAAGTCACCTCTTGCACTGATATAAATTTAAAAAAATATAAATTAATTGCACATATTAATATAGTTAGATGGTGACNTTTTGGAAAATATTTTCTTCAGTGTTAACACTATAAACAACTCAGAAAACTAAAACATCCTAGTCATCATTTCAATTCATAAAACTTCAACTAAAAATACTAAGTCACCTCTTGCACTGATATAAATTTAAAAAAATATAAATTAATTGCACATATTAATATAGTTAGATGGTGATTGCAGCCATGAAATTAAAAGACGCTTACTCCTTGGAAGGAAAGTTATGACCAACATAGCCAGTGTATTGAAAAGCAGAGACATTACTTTGTCAACAAAGGTTCGTCTAGTCAAGGCCATGGTTTTTCCAGTGGTCACGTATGGACGTGAGAGCTGGATCATAAAGAAAGCTGAGAGCCGAAAAATTGATGCTTTTGAACTGTGGTGTTGGAGAGGACTCTTGAGAGTCCCTTGGACTGCAAGGAGAGCCAACCAATCCATTCTAAAGGAAATCAATCCTGAATATTCGTTGGAAGGACTGATTTTGAAGCTGAAACTCCAATACTTTGGCCACCTGGTGCAAACAGCTGACTCATTTGAAAAGACCCTGATGCTGGGAAAGATTGAGAGCAGGAGGAGAAGGGGACGACAGGGGATAAGATGGTTGGATGGCATCACCGACTCAATGGACATGGGTTTGAGTGAACTCCAGGAGCTGGTGATGGACAGGGAGGCCTGGTGTGCTGCAGTTCATGGGGTTGCAAAGAGTTGGACATGACTGAGTGACTGAACTGAACTGATACGTTCTTTTAACCTAAATTGTTTTATATTTCTTGTCTATAATTTAAAAATTCTCTATTTTAGATTTACAGGTTTTCATTTTTTATAATCCATTCTAAATGCATCCTAGATTACTTTTGATATTTTTATATCTAACATGTAGCTGGAGGATTATTTATTTTTGATTGTTTATTTGAAGGTACAATCTGTGTTATATCATCTTCTTTAAGTTAAAGATCTATAGATTTTAAGATATAATTCATGCAATAAAATAAATTAAGCAATTATAATTTTAGGAAAATATGGAAAATGATGGTAAAATTGGTGAAATTATTTCCGTGGGTCATGTTAACATGAATTGTTGATTACTTAATATGTGCGGAATCACAGTTTTTGAGAGCAGTCTTTCAGACTTGTTCTGGATCCAGAAGGAATTCTTGTCTTTCTCACTAGTTTTATCTAATAGATTAGCTGGCTACATTTAGCTTGATGCTCACATGGAACTACCAGCTCCCAATTGCTTGCCACCAAATCTCCAATGATTTTGAGACTACCCTTAGGCTGGAACTTTCCAAAATTTTGTTCCAAAAAAGTTGACTCACCTGGGGAGAGTTTCAGACCTCTCTATTGTAGTGGCTTGCCTCTCCCTCTGGGAAAATCTCTGAGCTGCTACTCCAGAGCTGGGTGCAGGGACTAGGGGCCCCTTCTCTCAGGTTGACACCCCTGTTCTGTGAGCCAGGAGCTGGTCAGGAGTGCTGGTCTCTATTCAGGTCTTGCTTCTCTGAGTATGGAACCTCCCACCTCACAGCTGAACTGAAATGAGGGCTATCAGGATTCCAGTCTTCAGCCTGCTGTGTCTGGTGTAGAAGTTCCATCCTATGAGGGGGTACTGGATGTAAAAGGGACTCTCTCAACCCTGGGCTGCTCTTGCTTCTAATTTAGTCTCTGAAACATGGATTTGGGGAGGTGAGACATGCTGGTGCTCTGCCTTCCTTGGGGAGACACTACTGCCCTTGAGTGGAATCTTTGGGAGAGATTCTTGGTCATCCATTAAAAATGTAGCTTCCATATCATTCATTGTGGAAGTGGAGTCATGGCTCAAATGCCACAGACTCACAATTTTATAGGATTGATTTAGTAAATTTTCTTCAATACATGCTTTATATTTATCATATGCTTTTAGGTCAATTTATAGTGATTCTAAATGGTTGGTTGGTGTTCATTTATTTATTTGTTTTTCTAATTTTTACCATTTACGAATCTTTTAATTGGATAAGAGTCCAGATATTTCCCCAAAGCACAATTCCAAAAGCCATCTGTCCCAAATATTTATTAGAAAACACTTAAGTAAGCTTCAGAACACAGAAAAAGTAAAGACTGGAAACATACTGTAGGCAGGGTAAAGAGCATAAGCAAAGTTTCCAATGAGATTGTGAATACAGGACACATTTAAGAAACAGAGAGTCCAGTTTCATAGAAACATTAGGGTCACAGGGAAGCTTTGAAAGAAGAGACTGGGCAGACAGGATCACAGTTTCCACTGAGGAAAATAGAGGAATGCATGCTGGAGGAGACTCGTGGGTGTCCACTTGGACAGCAAGGAGATCAAACCAGTTGAACCTAAAGGAAATCAACCTTGAATATTCATTAAAAGGTCTGATACTGAATCTGAAGCTCCAAAAGTTTATTCGCCTTATGTGAGGAACCGACTCATTAGAAAAGACCCTGATGCTGGGAAAGATTGAAGGCAGGAGGAGAAGGGGTTGACAGGATGAGATGGTTGGATGGCATCCCGACTCAATGGACATGAGTTTGAGTAAACTTTGGAAGATAGTGAGGAAAGGAAAACCCAGTATGCTGCAGTCCATGGGGTCACAAAGAATCGGACATGACTTAGTGACTGAACAACAACAATGTTTAATTTGGTAGAGAGTGTAATATTACTGGTGACTTTAACAAATAGATTAACATTTGGGCTTTTTTAGAATTTTATTTTTAATTGGAATATAATTGTTTTACAATGCTGTGTTAGTTTCTTCTGTACAACACGAATCAGCTCCAACCAGTCCATTCTAAAGATCAGTCCTGGGTGTTCATTGGAAGGACTGATGCTGAAGCTGAAACTCCAATACTTTGGCCACCTCATGCGAACAGTTGACTAATTGGAAAAGACTGACGCTGGGAGCGATTGGGGGCAGGAGGAAAAGGGGATGACAGAGGATGAGATGGCTGGATGGCATTGCCGACTCGATGCACATGAATTTGAATGAACTCCGGGAGTTGTTGATGGACAGGGAGGCCTGGAGTGCTGTGTTTCATGGGGTTGCAAAGAGTCGGACACGACTGAGCGACTGAATGAACTGAACTGATACATACATCCCCCTCTGCCACCCTAGTCCCCAATCCCACACTTCTAGATCATCACAGAGCACCCAGCTGAGCTCCCTGTGCTATACAGCAGCTTCGCACTAGCTAGCCATTTTACATGCGGCAGTGCATGTATGTCAATGCTACTCTCGCAGTTCGTCCCACCCTTTCCCCTTCCTGTGTCCACAAGTCCATTTGCTACATTTGCATCTCTGTTCCTGCCCTGCAAATACGTCCATCAGTACCATTGATCAGGCAAGATAATAACAGCTACCATAAAAGGTAGAAGGAAGTAATGCTTTATTATAATTAAATATTAATATCAACATATAATGTGACTGTGAATTTTATGTATATATATATGAATTTTATTTGTGTGTATATGATTTTGAATTTTATGAATACACAATGGCTACCAGAGATCCCCTTCTTGAAAGCAAATTAAGAGCTTCAGTATTATTTAAAACTTGAGAAGAAGAGGGTTATGAACCTAAAACTCAGAAAGCTCATCTTCATGATGAAAATTAAATTCTTTTATGAATAATCTTTTTTTTTTTTTTCTTATTCACAGGTCTTGTTCAGTACATAGGGGTGTGGTATGTATATGAGTGGTGCGTTGTCTTGGGGAGAAGTACCACTCTGGATGTCAACTTAATCCAGGTGTATAAAACCCCATTTCCCCATTCATTAATCTGTCAACTCAGTTTCTTCCCACTCATTAGGGAAGCCTCTGTTAAATTCAAGTCGGAGTGGTATCATAAAAGTAGATGTTGGCTTTAGAACATAGGCCCAGAAACTGTGAACTGATATAAATGAGGAACTGTGGACAGTACATGGCCAGCCTTCAGAAAATCATAATGGAATAAAATATTCCCATGAATGATTTTTTTCATAGAAAAAAATCAGTCACAACTAGATACACCTAAATACGTGTAGCACATACTTAAACTTTAACACAATGGTTGAGAGTGATGCAAATGTTCTCAAAGATAATTGTTGCATCTGTTCACACCCTTTTGACATGGCCTTCCTGTGTGAAGAGTGATGCCAGCCCCACTGACAGAAATGTAACGACTTCATCCTGAAGCACAAGAAAAAAGAACAAAAAGAGATGCCAGATTTTTCGCTGTGCTGTCACTGTTTTCTTTCCCTAACACAGTTGTTGACAGCCAAAATTGAAAACACGCTGAGTTTCCCTCAGCACCTGATGTTGCGAGATACTTCATGTCAGAGGCACAAATCCTGAGATGGGTTAGCAGAGCACGGCAAAGGAAATAGAAGGGCAGAGAAACATCTGAGGCCAGGACCACATATCTGTTGCTCTGTTGCCAGGAAAACAGAGTCAACAGTGTACAAGATTGCTCCTAGCTACTCTGTTAACAGATCTCAGTCTAGGAATCTCTTCCAATAACTGCTAAATCATGTAGGAGGAACACACTTTCAAGGCAGGAGCACATTTAGATAGTAAAGAAATGCTGAGGATTTACTTCTTTGTAAACTGATGACCCTTCCCCACTCAAAAAGAAGCAGCCATTTTCTTAGAACATGAATGATCTAGATGTATGAAGACAAAGAAGAGATATATGATCTTTTCACTGACGTTCACTTGGACCGGGAAGAATATTAATTCATATATTTCTATTTACTTAAGAAACAAATTATAATTTTTGGAAATATTTTGTGGTACATGGTTTCTTAGATTTGATTAAAAGCATGTAATAAAATCAAATAAGCTCATTATGTCTTTATTCTGGGCAGATGAGCAATCTTTTTAGGGAAGGGAATAGAAAAATAACTTTACTAACATATTTTATCAGGTATTTACTGTCACAAGGTGGCACCAGGTATATGTGTATATATATTGTGTGTATATATATATATATATACTTTCAAACACAGCAATAGAAATGAAAATAAGATGGGTCAGAATTGAAGAGAAGGTAACAGAAGATAAAATAAAAAGCACACTACCAGTTCCATGTACTGAACTTAAGACAAAAGAGGCAATTGTTCTTTTGGCCAGGGAAAATAAGAACTAACTTATTGCAGATCAGTGAGAGTTGTGGGATGGGAAATATTCTTCAGTACCCAAATTTGTCCATTCAAATGGTTTATGGTATTTCTGCTGATACTTTATATACATACTTCGTACATGTAGTAGATATATTTATTGATGTGTGTGTTCTTACTATGAAGATTCTTAAAGCCATATTGAATTTTTAGTAGTGAAAACTCCCCTTTTCCCTATTTTAATACATTCAAAGGCAAACATACATGATACATAACTCTTCCACGTTTCACATAGTTCAAATTTTCTAAGATCTATTTAATTAATTAATTTATTTTTAATTAATTATTTTTATTTATTCTTTTTAGAGCTTCCATTTTACTTTATTTTACTTTACAGTACTCTATTGGTTTAGGCATGCATTGACATGAATCTGCCATGGGTGTACACGAACTCCAATTACATACCGTTTTATACACCCTCACATTCATTCTAATCCAAATTAACTAAAATGTATCTTTTCAATAGAATAATTTATCTATTAACAGTTTAGAAAAGAAAATGACTCCTAAGGGAATTCACCTTCTATATCATGAGACACACAATTTTAAAAGTCAAATATTTACTGTAATTATTATATACAATAAGTTAATACTTATAATAAAATGATTCTTATCTTTTAGAGGTCACCTTTTCTAAAATGTCCAATCCAAATATACAAAATAAACCAATACAAAAATAGCATAAGGAAAAAAGAGTTTCAATTAAAGTAATATAGATGCTAAGTAGCTTCAGTTGGGCCCAACTCTTTGTGATCCTATGGACTGTAGCCCCCCTAGGCTCCTCTGTCCATGAGATTCTCCAGGCAAGAATACTGGAATGGGGTGCCATGCCTCTTCCGAGGGATCTTCCTGATCAGGGATCAAACCTGGATCTCTTATATCTCTTGCATTGGCAGGCATATTCTTTACCACTAGAGCCACATGGGAAGCCCTCAGATTAAGTAATACAATGGAATAAAACGTATGGTTAAAATTAGACTGATGAATTAGGAACTTCGAGGTCATTTACTTTTGTAATTAACCTACCCTCACTGGATGCAATAAAAGTTCATGTTGTTAGACACTTACTCTCCATTAATCCTTTTGTTAACTTCTCTCAGGCTCCTAATCTTACTCTCCAGTAACTGTTCCAAACATTTATTGTGTCTGATAAGCCTTGAATCTGAGGTAGGCAAATTAAATTCCACAGGCCAAATTTGGCCAAACCGCTGTTTTTACANTAACTTCTCTCAGGCTCCTAATCTTGCTCTCCAGTAACTGTTCCAAACATTTATTGTGCCTGATAAGCCTTGAATCTGAGGTAGGCAAATTAAATTCCACAGGCCAAATTTGGCCAAACCGCTGTTTTTACATGGCCCTGAAACTAAGAATTACTTTTTATATTTGAAAAGAGTTGGAACAAGGAAAAAAATACTGTCTGTACTTGAAAATATACTCCCTGAAAGCTTTGATCATGACTGTTTTAATTCTGACATCTCTACCTGCTTTTTGCCTTTTTATACTGTTCATAATCAAGGCAAGAATACTGGTGTGGTTTGCCATTCTTACATTTGAAAAGAGTTGGAACAAGGGAAAAAATACTGTCTGTACTTGAAAATATACTCCCTGAAAGCTTTGATCATGACTGTTTTAATTCTGACATCTCTACCTGCTTTTTGCCTTTTTATACTGTTCATAATCAAGGCAAGAATACTGGTGTGGTTTGCCATTCCCTCCAGGAAAGACTGAGGACCGGAGTAGAAGGGGGCAAGAGAGGATGAGCTGGTTGGATAATATCACCTCAACGGACATGAGTTTGAGCAAACTCTGGCAGATGGTGAAGGACGGGGAAGCCTGGCATGCTTCAGCCCATGGGGTCGCAAAGTCGGGCATAACTTAGCAACTGAACAACTATCTTCTCAAGTTTTGCATCTATTGCTTGTCCTTTTTAATTTGATTTGAATCTCCCTGGTTCTTGGTATGACAGGTGATTTTTTTAAAACAATTGAATATTCGATGTTTTTATATTTTAGATGCTGGGTCTTATATATTTAAACTTTTTGTTTTAACTATATTTTTCCATCACCATTCCATCAACGGAAAGTGACAGTGTGCTGCCTCATTACTTCCAGGTGAAGGTAGAATTTTGGGGTCCCCACTTGGCCTGAATATGTTGATGGGAATTCTGGTTTCCCACATTTTCTCAATTGACACCAAGGTAGGGAATGCCTTGTTCAAAAGTGAAAGCCCACCACTAGGCTTCCTATGACTCTACCTCAGATGGAGGGAGGGCTACAGAGAGACCTTATTATTGTCAGGTGTGAATATATGTACAGGCTACCCATGTGGTTTCTGATACCCTAAAATCTCCCCATTTCTCTCCAGCTCCAGCCCCTGGAAACCACCATTCAACTCTCTGTATCTATGAATTCAGCTTTTTTTTTTTTTAGATTCCATGATACTATGATTTCACAGATAGAAATAGATACTATGAAATAAATACTATTTCATAGATACTATGAATTCATATAGTATTTGTCTTTCTCTGACTGACATATTTCATTTAGTATAATGCCCCGGAGGTCCATCCATACTATCACAAATGTCAGGATTTCCTTTTTTTTCTCATGATTAAATAATATTCCATTCAGTTCAGTTCAGTTCAGTCTCTCAGTCATGTCCGACTCTTTGTGACCCCATGAATTGCAGTACGCCAGGCCTCCCTGTCCGTCACCAACCCCCGGAGTCTACTCGAAGTCATGTCCATCTAGTCGGTGATGCCATCCAGCCATCTCATACTTTGTTGTCCCCTTCTCCTCCTACCCCCAATCCCTCCCAGCATCAGGGTCTTTTCCAATGAGTCAATGGGCATATGTATATATATATGTGTGTGTATCTGTATACATATATATATTTTTATATATATATATATAATATCTATAACACATCATCCTTGTATGGGCACTGAAGTTTCCATACTTGCCTATTGTGAACAATGCTGCAATGAATATGGAAGTGCAGACATCTCTTTGAGACCTGGATTTTATTTCCTTTGGATATATACCCGGAATTGAGATTTCAAGATCACATACTTCTGTTTTAATTTTTTGAGAAACTTCCACCTGTTTTCTGCAAATGGCTATGCCAGTTTACATGCCCATCAATAGTGGAAACAGATCCCCTTTCCTCCACATCCTCTCCAACACTTATTGCTTGTCTTTTTGCTAATAAATCCNTTGTATGGGCACTGAAGTTTCCATACTTGCCTATTGTGAACAATGCTGCAATGAATATGGAAGTGCAGACATCTCTTTGAGACCTGGATTTTATTTCCTTTGGATATATACCCGGAATTGAGATTTCAAGATCACATACTTCTGTTTTAATTTTTTGAGAAACTTCCACCTGTTTTCTGCAAATGGCTATGCCAGTTTACATGCCCATCAATAGTGGAAACAGATCCCCTTTCCTCCACATCCTCTCCAACACTTATTGCTTGTCTTTTTGCTAATAAATCCTAATAGGTATGAGGTGATATCCCATTGTGGTCTTTTTTTTAAAAGAATAACTGAGATTTAATTTTGCTTAAAATTAATTTTGTATAGGAGTATAGTTGTTTTACAATGCTGTGTTAGTTTCTACTCTACTCACCATGGTCCTTATTTGCATTTTCCTGATGATTAGTAATAGTGATCATCTTTTCATGTTTCCTTTGGCCATTAGGATGTCTTCTTCGAACAAATGTCTATTCACTTCTTTGCCTCTCCATTTTTAAAAATTAAATTGTTCTTTTTAGGATAGATCTGCTATCCTAAATCCTTCATCTGCAGATCTATCAATTTCCCCTTCATTTTTGGAGTACATGTTGCTGAGTAGAAGATTCTGGGTGAACAGTTTTTAATTCTTCAATCCTTAAGGAAAGTTTTTTTTTTTTTTTTTTTTTAACTGCTCAAGTATTTTTTGTTTGTTTGTTTTTATTGAAGGATAATTGCTTTACAATGTTGTGTTAGTTTCTGCTGTACAAGGAAGTGAATCAACTATGTGTATACATAT
>SJYX01010978.1:81265-93202 GCA_006410675.1 Oreotragus oreotragus
GCCTCACCCCCCCACCCCGCCCCAGGTCATCAGAAAGACCACGTTGAGCTCCCTGTGCTCTATAGCAGCTTCCCAGTAGCTATCTATTTCACATGGTGGTGTAAGTTCTAGTCTCCCAGTTTGTCCCACCCTCCTCTTCCCTCCCTTCGTCCATGTGTTCACCTCTACATCTGTGTCTCTCTCTATTCCTACTATGGAAATAGGTTCATCTGTGATGTTTTTCTAGATCAGTTAGGCCATACACTTTTTATTAATGAACATTTTCAGAGAGTATTAAATTTTTATCCATACCATCTCCCCCACTACACAAATATTTTCTTTCTCTCTTCTTTCCTCTTACTCACCTTACCACATTCCATCACTCCCACTCCCTCCAATAAATATTCACAAAGTTTTTATTTCCACACATTTGAATATAGTAGCTAGTAGCTACTGATCACAAGTGTCTACTGAGTGCTTGAACTGTGGGTAGCCTGAACTGTGAAGTATCATAAGTGTAAGATATACACTGAATTTTAAGGACTTAATTTAAAAATAGAATGTGAACTACAGCATTATTTTTAAAACACCAAGTCAAATGTTCCAAGCTATTGCTTTTCAGATAGATGTAACAGGCTTTTTCTTCCTCTCTCCTTTCCTTCTTCCATTCTTTCCAACTTTAAAAATCTAAACTCGTAAAGCAGTTGTAAGAAATAATACAGATAGCAGCTATATACCCTTTATCAAGATTCTCATAATGGTAACATCTTAATAAACTACAGCATCATATCCTAATTACGACATTGACTTTGATACAGTCTAAATACTGTACCGTCATGATTTTTCCCTTTTATAACCACACTTACTTCTCTTCCCAGAGGCCTCCAACTTAATTCCTGTCCACTACCAGTATGTTTTATATTCCTGTAATTTGTCATTTCAAGAGTATTGTGTAAATGGAATGATATATTATGTGATGTTTTTGAGATTGGTTTTTCTCACTCAGCCTAATTCTCTGGGATTTCTTCTAGGTTGTTGAGAGTATCACTGACTCATTTCTTTGATTATTAAGCACCACTTCATGCTATGCATATAACAGTTCATTTAATCATTTTCTCATCCCACTACATCTGATTTATTTTCAAGACTTATTGTTACTGTAAAGCTGTTATAAACATTTTTGAGTAGGTTTTGGGTGAACATAAGTCTTCAGTTCCCTGGGATGAATGTTCAGAAGCATAATAACTGTGCTGTATGGAAAGTGCAAACTTGGTTTAAAAAACAAAGTCTATCTGTTTTTAGGAGGAATAATACCTCTTTACATTCCCAACAGCAAGCTGTAAGTTATCCACTTTCTCTACATCCTCAACAGCAATTAAAGTTGTCATGATTTTTAATTTTTGCCATACTGATAGGTATACAATGCTATCTCCTTGTGGTTCTAATTTGCATTTCCCAAATGGTTAATGATATAGAACATCTTTTCCTGTGCTAATTTGCCATCTGTTTATCTTCATAAGTAAAATGTTTGTCTTCTGCTCATTTTCAAGTTGAATTGTTTTTCACTATTGAGTTTTGAGGATTCTTTATATATTTTAGATACGAGTGTGTTGTTAGATATGTGTTTTGCAAAGATTTTCTCCTACTCTGTAGCTTGTCTTTTCATCTTCTTAATATCATCTTTTAAAGAAAAAAAAATTTTAATTTTGATGCAGTCCAACCTACCAGGTTTTCCTTTTGTGGTTAGTGTTTTTGGTGTCAAATCTCTTTGCTTACCCTTAGACTTTATCCCATATTGTTTTGAA
Organism: Oreotragus oreotragus; assembly: GCA_006410675.1. Taxonomy (NCBI): domain Eukaryota; kingdom Metazoa; phylum Chordata; class Mammalia; order Artiodactyla; family Bovidae; genus Oreotragus; species Oreotragus oreotragus. Next base: position 83,050 of record SJYX01010978.1, read on the forward strand.
AACTTCTATAATTTTATGTTTTTTATTTAAGTCCATAATCCATCCTAAGTTAAGTTTTGAATAAGGTGGGAGACTTACACTTAGGTGATGATTATTGGTTACATGATTGATGATTGAATTTTGTCCCTAGGTTGTTTGGTGCAAATTTCTGCATCTTCTTGTTGGATTGACCCTTTAATCATTATATTATGTCACTCTTTGTGTGCTCATTTGCTCAGTCATGTCTGACTCTTTGTGACCCCCATGGACTGAAGCCCACCAGTCTTCTTTGTTCATAGAGATTCTCCAGGCAAGAATACTGGAGTGGGTTGCATGCCCTCCTGCAAGGGATCTTCAAAACCCAGGGATCGAACCTACACCTCCCACATTGCAGGCGAATTTTTAACCATCTGAACTACTAGGGAAGCCCATATGTCCCTCTTTATCTCTGGTCATTTTATTTGCTCTGAGGGTTACTTATCTGATATAATAGACCCACTTCAACTTTCCTTTCATTTTTTGGTGATATACTTTTTCCATGCTTTCAAATCATCTATATCATTATATTTGAAGTGAATTCCTTGTGGACAGACTATATTCTCCTCTTCCAATTTCTGTCTTTTAATTGTTGTGTTAAACCATCTGTATTTAATGATCTGTTAGGGCTTGTATGTCACTTAATTTTTCTATCTTCTATTTTTTCCTTTACATATTTTTGTGTTTTTATTTTTCATTTTCCTGTCTTCCTATAGGTTACATGAATATATGGGAATTTCATTTTTATTTAGCCATGGTGTTTGTGGTTTTTCTAGGTGCTACATTATTTATACACATAATTTAACTACTGAGGTCATCATTTTACCACTGTGAGTAAAGTATAGAAAGTCTATTTAGCTTTTAAGGCAGTTTTTTTTTTTTTTTTTTTTAATGGTAGCATGTGTATATATTGATAGAAATGAAACATTACAGAAGCTGGGGATAAAGTGTATAAAAGAAAATATTGGGACTTCACATCACAATTGCAACTATATTTTAGAGCCCTCACACCACAAATAGAGAGTAGCCCCTGCTTTTCACAACTAGAAACAGCCTATGTGCAATAATGAAGAGCTTAAGCACCTTATCAAAGACCCAGTGCAGCCAAAAAAAATTTTTTAATAGTAAATAAAATATTAAATGAAGGTTTTAAATACATGACAAAGTAGGAGGAATCTAATTTTAAGCATTAAAAGTACATGTCTTTGGCAAGAGATATCTTTTCCTTGCTTTTTACAGAAGGGGACAGAGTAGACAAATAGTATATGAAATCACTTTTATATGGAACATAAAAATATGGTACCAATGAACTTATTTACAGAACAGACATAGGCTCACGGACATAGAAAACAGACTTACGGTTTTGAAAGGGAAAATGGAGATAAACTGGGGTGTAAGATTAACAGGTGCCCCTGTCATATATGAAACAGATAAACAACAAAGATATATAAGATATATAAACAACAAGAATTTACTGTATAGCACAAGGAACTATATTCAACAATTTATGAAAAACTATAATGGAAAATAATCCAAAATATAGATATACATGTATATGTATAACTGAATCACTTGCTGTACACCTAAAGCTAACAAAATATTATAAATCAGCTATACCCCCCAAAAATAAGATAGAAGGGATGTTTGGGTATCTCATGATGGGAGCATAAACAATTTTCCAACTGTCATACTTTTCTTTTTTCCCCTCAACAAGAAATAAGACAATTTACTTCATGAAAGGAAGGGCAAAGGAGAAAATTTATTATAAGTTCTGATAAAAAGACGTGAAATGGGGCAAACAGATAAATGGAGATGAAGTTATTTCAGAAACACAGTAAGAGACTCAAGACATGTAGAAGGCCAATTTTCACTTAAAAACTTTTGAGGAAATTTGTTAACTATGATTTATCAATTTTGTAGTTAAAGATCTTTGTATTTTTAAAATTTATTTTTATTATATGGTTTTCTTGTATATCCTAACTCTTTCTTGCTCAAGGAATTTAGGCTACATAGGGGAGATATGAAAATATTAAGTAGAATCCTTAATTAAATATTCAAGCATGCTTGCATTTTTACATTGCAACATATATAAGTAAGTAGCAAAANATTTTTATTATATGGTTTTCTTGTATATCCTAACTCTTTCTTGCTCAAGGAATTTAGGCTACATAGGGGAGATATGAAAATATTAAGTAGAATCCTTAATTAAATATTCAAGCATGCTTGCATTTTTACATTGCAACATATATAAGTAAGTAGCAAAACATATGAATGAGGATTGTTTTAAAATGTTCACTTGACTTGAGATTATTGCAGCATCTGGTTTATGGTTCACCAACAATATCAATAAGAAAATAAATACAATATGCTACTTTGAGCTATAAATCATATTTAACCATCCTCTAAGGGCTTATAAACCCTTGTGTGCATAATATCTCACTGTCATAAATTCTCCTTACGCAGGGAGGTAGTAATATGTACTAATACTTTTTCAAAATTCTGGCTTCAATGTAGTAAGTTTGTTGTTTTAAGATCTTGCTTGACCACCTACAACATGTGTCTGTAAATCCCTGTATACAGCTTTGTATTTTTCATGAGGCTTTCTATTCCAATAAGAACAGCTGGTGAAATTAAGGTTACTGTCCTAAATTTCAATTAGAAGCCATTGGTGTAAAGCTATTTTCAGGATCATTTGCTTGGCTCTGGAATAAACTCCTTTTAGTTGTTAGAAATGTAATCTCACTTTGCTAATGTGTAGCTCAAGATGGATATCAAGAAGCTCTGAAAAGTCAATAAAATGTCTATAGTAAATTTTTAAAATTAGTTTGGCCTGGACATCAATAACTTTGGTGGGATTATTTGTTAAAATATAGATTTTTAATTTTTATAATTATTTGTTTATTCAGTTTTGCTTGCAATGAGGAGTTCTCCTTTCAGTTTTCAAAGAAATGATCTCATTGAAATTTATAAAGGATTCCAGAGTTTAAAAACCCTATAGTCATCTGTTCTAACTCCATCAATTTACAAGTAAAATCATCAGGAAATACACATAATATGTGCCAATTGAAAATACTGCAAAGTGATATAGACCCCCGTTCATCTTGGATATCTGCCTTTTCCAATAGAGTACTATTCCTTTTATTTTCTGATATGACTATACTGATCAATTGTACATTCTTATAGTAGAAGGGGCTGTAAGAAAACAGAACAGCTTTCCTATTCCAAAACTGAGTGTCATGTGTTGGGGTTTTGAGATTTCATCAGATTAACACCTTTTAAATTGAATGACTCATTGAAAGACTGGTTAGAAATGAAAAGTGCAATTTATGATAATAAAAGTATTTGGAAAATGTGACTTAGGTATGCTTATCTTCAGAATAAAATTATACTCTAGTCGCTGGTCAGTTCATTTTGGTGACCATAGTCTGTGAAAATTAGAGCATGGAATTGCAGAATTGTTTTCAGAAGACAGATCCTAAAGGGAATCAGAAGTGAAGTGAAGTTGCTCAGTCGTGTTCGACTCTTTGCAATCCCATGGGCTGTAGCCTACCAGGATCCTCTGTCCATAGGATTTTCCAGGCAAAAGTACTGGAGTGGGTTGCCATCAGAAGGGCTTGAATATTAACGCTCTGTTAATCGTACCAAATTCATTCATCAGATAATTTATTTCTTCCCCACAGGAATTGAGAGAAGAGGTGTGGCAATGCCATAGGTAATGTAATAATAGAAGCTCCTCTTTATGCAAAAGTAAGAAGCAGAAAAAAGATAAAAACAAAAGATAGTAGGAAAAAATTTTATTATCAATTGAGTCCCTCTAAATCCTTAGTACAGTATTGTACTAAGCATGACTGTGGCTATGATACGAATATTTTGGTGGTATAATGAAGCCAATATAGGAATTTTGAATTAAACACATCCCACTATCTTCCAAAAATACTGAAGATGGTAGAAAAAAATATACAAAAGCAAAATTAAGCCAGAAATCTAAATTAAGTAGGAGAAAATTCTAGTACCTTTAACAGATATTAAACAGGGTTCATAATTATCAAAGATATATTTGAAAAAGGGAAATAGAAATTATCAATTTGTCTGTCAGTTTAATGCTATCATAAGGTCACAAGTCAAAAAAAAAAAAAAAGAAAAGAAAAAAATCGGTAGAAAAAAGTGAGAAAGACATACCATATCTTCCCTACTCAGTCTCTCTACTTAAAAGACCCAAGTTCTGTATCAAAAAATTGGACCTAATCCCTCTCATGATATTCAAAGGAGACAAAGGAAGTAGGAATGCAGTTATTTAGCTGTGATGTCTTCATTCATGAAAAATAGAGGTAGTAATGAAAAAGAAAGACACAACTCTTTCAGCAGAGGATGCTGAAAAGTTTTGCTCATGTTCTCCATCAGTTCAAATTGCTTAATAACAATACAGATAAAATCTGAGACACCATTATCTTCTTGTGTGTGAGGAGTAAAGGCTTCTGAAAACTTGAAGTTTGAATGGAAGTTTTAGACATCAATCTGATATCCAGCTCAACTAGTACTGTTAAATTTAAAGCTATGTGGAGCATCAGGGAAGGGCAATCGATTCAGAAAAGTCATCAGAGAACTTTGAAGTGGACCCACATCGACCACTGGAAGATGTTGGTTAAGGAGACAAATCAAACATGAGACATATGCTTGCTGAACACATTTCAAAGTAAAGGCAAATGAAAGAAAGACAGGAAAGAGATACAGAAGAATAGCATACACCCCCCAAAAAATGTATTGATCAATGTGGAAGAAAATTCCACAAATTGTGAGTTTCAGCCATAGAATGTGAGAACAATTGGTCCCTATGAAACAGGATTATATAGCCTTAAAAAAAATGTTCGGTTAACAAAACAGAATAAAAGGCAGAAAGAGTACAGTTGAAAATGAAAATAAAAGAAAAACGAGGAAGGTTGACAAGTTTGCATGGGAACAAAATTTGCACTGTGTAACACTGATTCAATGAAATGGACAAGAGATCTGATTGTCCTCAGGAAAAGGCCAAAGAATAAAAGCTATGAGATGTGAGATATTAATAGAGGGGACAGATAATAAAGAATCAGTAAATCTCAAACTAGCTTTCTTGAAAAAGAGGAGAACAAGTAGAGCAGAAGCAACCGTTATATTAAAGAGAAAACTTCGGAGGGGAAGAAAAACCAGTGTGTGAGGAGAAAGAAAGTGGTTGCCATACACATGGCAAAATATAATATTTTCTAAATTGAGCCTGTAAGGCTTTAAGAAAAGGTATTAGAAGTTAAGAATAATATTTCTACTCAGTAATAAAAGGTTTACTCAGAGATTTACCTAAATTTCTTTAATTGGAGTTGACACACTTTCTAGAGTGAAAAATTCCAGTGCAAAGTGTTCAAAACTAAAGTATTCTCTGTCCAGAACCCAAAGAAGATATAAAAATCACTAAGAAAGATTACATATGGTAAAAATATATGTTTTAATTAATTTTAAATATGTTAATGATATCACTATTATTATATTAAGATTCATATTCAATTCATAGAAAACTTTAAACAACTTAGTATGTAGTTCTTTATGAATACCATTGGAATACGAACATGGCACCCTTCAAAATACTTCTCAAATAATATTCAAATTATTGAAATTAAATTAAAATTTTAATTGTAGATAAAATAAGTGCATATATTTGTGAGTAATACTATTTTTCTGTCCAATTTTCAGTTACATTAAGGTCACTTTTTTTGTTTTTGTTTTTCTGCTTTTCCAAGCAAGGCTGGCTCATAGGCATGCAACCAATTCAGTCATATAGGATTCAATGGTCTGCCATTGGCAACTTACAATTCTTAATAAATTTGGAACAAGAGCCCTTGTATTTTTGTTGTGCACTGGACCTTTTGCAAATGATCAGATCAGTGCTGGTGCCACTCAGAGTCTTCTTTACCAAATGTTTACTTCACTTCCCCTCCCCCAGTCCCCCTCTCCACTCTATCTTCCTTTTCTTTTTTTTTTTTTTTCTTTAATAATTACCATAATCAGGTGGGTGAAGAATATTTCAAACAACTGGAAAAACTGTAGTAAATAATAAAATGAACACTTAAATACTCTTACCCGTGCAAGTGTCAAATGAAAGGAACCATAAAGAACTTGTCAAAGTAGGTAGAAAGGTATTAAAATGCGTTTAATAACAGAGTCTGGGCTTCCCCAGTGGATCAGTGATAAAGAATCCGCCTATGTTGTAGGAGATGCATGTTCAATCCTTGGGTCAGGAAGATCCTCTGGAAGAGGGCATTGTAACCTACTCCAGTAATCCTGTCTGGAGAATCCCACGGACAGAGAAACCTAGTGGGCTGCAGTCCATGGAGTCACACAGAGTTTCACCATGACAGGTGAAATTAGGAGACACACACAGCTTTGAAGAAACCCTCACACTGGAAGGGAAACTCTCCCCATGTCCAGTCCAGGGAGAGTGTGAGGAGATAAGTAGTTAGAGAGTTTGACTGTGTCCATGGCACTTAGAAGACACCCATGTGTGTGAATGGAAAAAGGTGATAGACTGGCTTGAGCAGCTTCCTGACCTGAAGCAAAGAAGGCTATCCTGAGAAAGTGACCTTGTGAAGAATATTTCAAACAACTGGAAAAACTGTAGTAAATAATAAAATGAACACTTAAATACTCTTACCTGTGCAAGTGTCAAATGAAAGGAACCATAAAGAACTTGCCAAAGTAGGTAGAAAGGTATTAAAATGAGTTTAATAACAGAGTCTGGGCTTCTCCAGTGGATCAGTGATAAAGAATCCACCTATGCTGCAGGAGATACATGTTCAATCCCTGGGTCAGGAAGATCCTCTGGAAGAGGGCATTGTAACCTACTCCAGTAATCCTGTCTGGAGAATCCCATGGACAGAGGAACCTAGTGGGCTACAGTCCATGGAGTCACACAAAGTTTCACCATGACAGGTGAAATTAGGAGATACACACAGCTTTGAAGAAACCCTCACACTGGAAGGGAAGCTCTCCCCATGTCCAGTCCAGGGAGAGTGTGAGGAGATAAGCAGTTAGAGAGTTTGACTGTGTCTATGGCACTTAGAAGACACCCATGTGTGTGAATGGAGAAAGGTGATAGACTGGCTTGAGCAGCTTCCTGACCTGAAGCAAAGAAGGCTATCCTGAGAAAGTGACCTTTAGAGTAAAATTAGGGGTTTCTCTGTGTGCTTGGTGATCCTGTAAAANATGGCACTTAGAAGACACCCATGTGTGTGAATGGAAAAAGGTGATAGACTGGCTTGAGCAGCTTCCTGACCTGAAGCAAAGAAGGCTATCCTGAGAAAGTGACCTTTAGAGTAAAATTAGGGGTTTCTCTGTGTGCTTGGTGATCCTGTAAAATAATTATACTTCAAGTTTTCCTGTCAGTGGTAAGACTACTTAACAAACAAAACACATAATCTTGGAAAGTCATCAAGGGATACAGAAGGAAGGATGAGGTATCTTGGAGGGAGAGGATCATCTCACAGATGGCAGGGAGCTTAGCAGAGAGAGGTCTCTGTTCTAATGTGCTAAGTCATTTCAGTCATGTCCAACTCTTGTGACACCATGGACTGTAGCCCACCAGGCTCCTCTTTCCATGGGATTCTCCAGACAAGAATACAGGTTTGGTTTTCCATTCCCTTCTCCAGGAGATCTTCCCAACCCAGGGACTGAATTCCCATCTCATATCTCCTGCATTGGTAGCTGGGTTCTTTACCACTAGCACCACCTGGGAAGCCCTGAGGAATACATAAATTTGCTCCATCCTTTGGCAAATATTTGACTATCTCAGCAAATGTCTTCCTAATGTTGCATTTTTTGTAAGTGTACAGTGATCAGAAATGCTGCTGCTGCTGCTAAGTTGCTTCAGTTGTGTCCAACTCTGTGAGACCCCATAGACAGCAGCCCACCAGGCTCCCCTGTCCCTGGGATTCTCCAGGCTATGAACATTGGGGTACATGTGTCTCTTTCTATTCTGGTTTCCTCGGTGTGTATGCCCAGCAGTGGGATTGCTGGGTCATAAGGCGGTTCTATTTGCCATTTCTTAAGGAATCTCCACACTGTTCTCCATAGTGGCTGTACCCTCTTACACTGTTGGTGGGAATGCAAACTGAACTCTCTTCTTATCATGATTGATAGAGTTTCTGCTGAGAAGTCAGCTGATAAACTTATGAAGAGTTGCTGTATTTTACTTATCGCTTTCCCCTTGTTTCTTTTAACATCCTTTTTTGTCTTTAACTTTTCTTAATATGATTACTATATATTCTGACATCTTCCTCCTTGGGTTTATCCTGCCTGGGACTCTCTGCATCTCTTTGACTTGGCTCACTGTTTCCTTTCCCATGTTATGGAAGCTTTCAGATAATGCTTACTCAAATATTTTATCTCTTCTCTTTCTGGGTCCTTTCTCTTTCTTCTCCTTCAAGGACCCCTATAATGTGAATGTTGATAAATTTAATGTTGTCCCAGAGGTCTCTGAGGCTATCTTAATTTATTTTCATTGTTCTTTATTCTCTTCTGCAGCAGTGATTTCCACTATTCTGTCTTTTTGATTTCAGTTATTGTATTATTCATCTGNCCCCTATAATGTGAATGTTGATAAATTTATTGTTGTCCCAGAGGTCTCTGAGGCTATCTTAATTTATTTTCATTGTTCTTTATTCTCTTCTGCAGCAGTGATTTCCACTATTCTGTCTTTTTGATTTCAGTTATTGTATTATTCATCTGCTTGTTCTTTTTGGTCTAGGTGTTTGTTAAATATTTCTTTTATCTTCTTTATCTGTGCATCCATTCTTTTCCAATATCTTGAATCATCTTTACTATCATTACTCTAAATCCTTTTCCAGGAAGACTGACTATTTCCACTTCACTTATTTGTTCTTTTAGGGTTTTATTTCTTCATCTGGGACCTATTCCTCTGCTGCATCATTTTTTTCTAAATTTCTGTGATTGCAGTTTCTGCAGGCTGCAGATATGTATTTCCAGCTTTTGCAGTCTGCAGCTTGGTGAATGGGGCTAGTTCCCTTGTGCAGGCTTCATGGTTGGACAGATTTGTTTTTGTTCAGTAGTGGGTGGAGCAAGCTATTTTTTCCTCTGATGTGCAGGCTGTGTCAGAGGTATGTTTACAAGTGTGGGCGGCTGCGACGCCGCACACTGCCACTGAGAGGAGCTACCCAACGTCCCAGGTCAGGGGCGGTGGCTGAGAGTGCCAGGCTGCTACAGAGCACGTCTAAGGTCAGGGTCGGTGGCAGAGGGAAGCTACCCCCGTGTCCGAGGTCAGGGGTGGCAGCCAGGAGGAGCTACCCACCGCCTGAGGCCAGGGGTGGCAGCCGGGAGGAGCAAGCCCAGGTCCAAGGAGTGGCGACTGCATGGGTGCAGAAGGGCTTAGAGGAGCTACTCCACGTTCAAAGTTATGAGAGGCAGCAGTGAGGAGATACCCCTCTTCCAAGGTAAGAAGCAATGGCTGCTCTTTGCTGGAGCAACTGTGAAGAGACAGCCCACGTCCAAGGTAAGAGAAACCCAAGTAAGGAGGTAGGTTTTCCAAGAGGGCATCAGAGGGCAGACACAGTTCAGTTCAGTTCAGTTCATTTCAGTCGCTCAGTCGTGTCCGACTCTTTGCGACCCCATGAATTGCAGCACGCCAGGCCTCCCTGTCGATCACCAACTCCCGGAGTTCACTCAGACTCACATCGATCGAGTCAGTGATGCCATCCAGCCATCTCATCCTCGGTCGTCCCCTTATCCTGCCCCAGTCCCTCCCAGCATCAGAGTCTTTTCCAATGAGTTGACTCTTCGCATCAGGTGGCCAAAGTACTGGAGTTTCAGCTTTAGCATCATTCCTTCCAAAGAAATCCAAGGGCTGATCTCCTTCATAATGGACAGGTTGGATCTCCTTGCAGTCCAAGAGACTCTCAAGAGTCTTCTCCAACATCACAGTTCAAAAGCATCAATTCTTCAGTGCTCAGCCTTCTTCACAGTCCAACAATCACATCCATACATGACCACAGGAAAAACAATAGCCTTAACTAGACGGACCTTAGTCGGCAAAGTAATGTCTCTGCTTTTGAATATACTATCTAGGTTGGTCATAACTTTTCTTCCAAGGAGTAAGCGTCTT
>SJYX01010978.1:97586-134523 GCA_006410675.1 Oreotragus oreotragus
GCATGGCTTGGTTTCATTGAGTTAGACAAGGCCCTGGTCCTAGTGTGATTAGATTGACTAGTTTTCTGCGAGTATGGTTTCAGTGTGTCTGCCCTCTGATGCTCTCCTGCAACACCTACCATCTTACTTGGATTTCTCTTACCTTGGGCGCGGGTTGTCTCTTCATGGCTGCTCCAGCAAAGCACAGCCGCTGCTCCTTACCTTGGACGAGGGGTATCTCCTTACCGCCACAGTTCCTGACCTTCAACATGGGACAGCTCCTCTAGCCCCTCCTCCGCCTGCGCAGCCCCTGCTCCTCGGGTTGCTCCTCCCCGCCAGCCGTGGCCTCGGGTGTGGGTGGCTTCTCCCAGCTGCTGCCCCTGGCCTCGGGCTCAGGGTGGCTCCTCCGGGTTACCACCCCTGGCCTCGGGCACGAGGTGGCTTCTCCTGGTCGCCCCTGGCCTCGGACGTGGGGTGTCTCTTCCTGACCTCGGACACGGGGTAGCTCCTCCCAGCCGCCGCCCTGATCTGAGACGCAGGGTGTCTCCTCCCGGCCGCCACTGACCTCGGATGAGGGGTAGCTCCTCCTGGCTGCCACTGACCTCAGACACAGGGTAGCTCCTCCCAGCCGTTCCTGCGCTGTCGCAGCCTGGCGCTCTAGGTTGCTGCCCCTGACCTCAGACGTGGGGTAGCTCCTCTCGCGAGCCGGCCCGACTCTCGCAAGTGGCCCGTGCTTAGCGCGCCGGCAGTAGGTGCCCAATATGCTACTGGAGACCAGTGTAGAAGTAACTCCAGAAAGAACAAAGGGATGGAGCCAAAGCAAAAACAATACCCAGTTGTGGATGTGACTGGTGATAGAAACAAGATCCGATGCTTTAAAAAGCAATATTGCATAGGAACCTGGAATGTTATATATAATATAATATATAGTTTGGATATAGAATTCTTAGTTGACAGTCTTATTTGATTTAAACCCTGAATCAGTTTTGAAATCAGAAGTTTTATTAAGGAAACCCTGAATGTGATGAACAACTTTTCTCTTTTTGTTTTCCAGATTCTTTCCATGTCATATATTTTGAGAGTTTATGATGTATCCTGGTGTGAATCTCTTTAAATTTTTCCAATATGTAGGTCATTAAGCTTCACAGATGTGTAGATTTATATTTTCACCTGATTTTGGAAATTTCAACCATTTTTTCCAATTATTTTTTTCTGTGTTTTTTGTTTGTTTGCTTGTCCTTTTGGAACTCCCATTGTGTACTTAATGGTGGACTCAATTTTCATAGATCTCTAGGATTTTATTTTTATTAAAAAAATTATTTTTTCAGACTGGATAATCTCACTTGACCATTCTTGAAGTTTGCTAATTAATTAATTCTTCTATCTAGTTAAAACTGCTGTCCTGCTTTTTAATGGATTTTAAATTTTGAGTTATTATACCTTTCAACTTAAGAATTTCTTTCTGACTTTTATGGTTTCTATTTTTTATGAGATTATTTATTTGCTGAATCATCATTCTCATCCATTCCTTTAGGTCTTAAGATATTTTCATTCTGTTCTTTAGATATAATTAAAATAACAAATTCAAATCTTTGTCTAGTAACTCCAATATTTAAGCTTCATGGGTTTTTCTTTATTACTTTTTTTTTTCTGAGTATGGGATATAATTTCCTGTTTCTTTGAATAACATAATTTTCTGCTGAAAATGAAATTGAGCAGTTCCCTTTAAATAAATAAGGCTCAGATTGTTGCAAGTTTAAATTATAGAGTTCTGAAAAAATAAAAATTCTGACAAATTTCTTTCCAGTGTTCTTAAATTGCTTTTAAAGATGACAAGAATTTTTATGGCCCTTACTCTATTATTGTCACTGACATCATTCCCCAAATAGTAGAATTGAATTTAAATTCCTTTAGTCAGATGTTGCTAGAGAAACTTCTATTATTTCTTATTGCCTTATGTATAGTACTTACTCATCCTACATGACCTGCTTATGAGAACTTTGAGTGTACAACTCTTTGTGTCAATTCATAACTGGTAAATTTCTAATATGGATGGTAAATTTCTAAATTACAATTCATGTAATTTACAGTCCAAAAATTATGAAGGTGTCTACCTAATCACATGATCCCTAAAACTTAACACTATATATATTATTTTAAATTTTGCTAATTTGAAACTAGAAATGCTGTCATGTCTGCTTAAATTTACATTTATGCAAGAAAGATTGGAATTAATGTGTTAATTTGTAACTTGTTTCTGTTTGTGTTCATTGCTTGATCATAGTCTTAATTTTTGTTCATTTTATTCTATTAAACTGCAAGATCCAAATTATAAACTATATTGTCAAATAGGATTTATTGAATTATTACACAGAGAAATATTTGAGAAGTTTCAAACTAAATTTCTCAAAAACTTGAATTTGTAAAATATTTGGCATATTACATAAAACATTTGGGTATGAAAACAGTCTAATACCCCAGCAGTATATATAATAGATTGCTCTGTTTATGACCTTGTTCTTCTACTATTTAACATCCATATTTTTTTTCCTTTTCCTATTCTAATCTTTACTGACTCTCTAGCACTCTTTTCTACTTCAAGACTCCTGCATCCTCAGGGTATCTGTTGCTCTCTTCTGTTTGTTATCCTCTAAATTTATGTCATTCTCAGCAGCAGTTCATGTATTTCATTTAGCTGATATTCAAGCTAACCAAGAGATATTTTTTTCTGGAGAAGACTATAACACCCCAATATGAATTATGTTTATTGCATAAAGTTTTCATAATTGTCTACCTCAGAAATTAGTGGCCATTATAGACAGCTGGATTTGTTAATGTGTCTTAACCAGACAGTTTTTATTAAGTCATTATAGTAAAGTTAGGGTACAAAAGCAAAATGAAATTGTCAAGTGCAGTAATGCTGCTGCTGCTGCTAAGTCACTTCAGTCGTGTCCAACTCTATGTGACCCCATAGACNGTTAATGTGTCTTAACCAGACAGTTTTTATTAAGTCATTATAGTAAAGTTAGGGTACAAAAGCAAAATGAAATTGTCAAGTGCAGTAATGCTGCTGCTGCTGCTAAGTCACTTCAGTCGTGTCCAACTCTATGTGACCCCATAGACGGCAGCCCACCAGGCTCCCCCATCCCTGGAATTCCCCAGGCAAGAATACTGGAGTGGGTTGCCATTTCCTTCTCCAATGCATGAAAGAGAAAAGTGAAAGTGAAGTCGCTCAGTCTGTCCGACTGTTAGCGACCCCATGGACTGCAGCCCACCAGGCTACTCTGTCCATTGGATTTTCCAGGCAAGAGTACTGGGGTGGGGTGCCATTGCCTTCCCCGCAAATGCAGTAATAAGCAAACTAATAAAATATTTTTATAGGATTGCATCTTTCATAGCACATCTGATTATAATAATTATTTACTTGAGAATTTATACATGTACACCCTCAAGTCAATACTCCTATTTATTGTATTCATATTATTTTGGTGAATAATAACTCTACACATTGGCATAAAACAGCAACCACTATTATCTCAGTATCTGTAGGTCAAGTGTATGAGAATGAATTAGCTGTGTCCTCTGCGAAGTGTCTCATCAGTCTAATATCAAAATGTTGGCAAGGCTATAATTTCATCTCAGATTTGAGGTCTTCCAAACTCCCTAAATATTGGTAGAATTCTGTAATTAAAAGAAAAAAATCTTCTACTGAAGTCTCTGTTTTCTTGTGAGATGTTGGCAAAGGATCAGTTGCTATTTGCCATATGCCCCCTCCCCATAGGTCCTCCAACAACATCGTAGCTTACATATTCAAGCCCAGCAATATAACTTCTTCTAACTCTGCAATAATAGCTTTATATATCATGATTTGACCATAAAAGTGTCTACCCCATTACCTTTGTCAAACAATGTAACTTAATCAAGGGAATGTACATACCTATAAATTAACAGGGCCACCCAAACTCAAGGAGAAGGAGCTATATGCAGCATGTATACCAGGAGAAAAGAATCTTTAAGGGTGTTTCTTAGACTTCCACCTATCAATTCTGTGTTTTTATTTTTCATCTATTATAACTTTATGTACAAGTTTAGGTCATTCCCTACCATCATTACCATTGTCATTATGTCTCCCACAATATAAATGACCCCCCTATTACTCTTGTTTGAACTCTAAAGCTGTTCTTTATTCCTTGATTTGTCTAAAGCTTCTTCATGCTGTTTAGAATGCCAAACACAACCAGATCTACATGTTGTATGCCATCTAAACTAGTATAAACTCCAAAAAATGGTTCCAATGTGATCGTAACTGCAGCACTTGAAGTACTATTTCAAATATGTATATTCAGACTGTCAGGTTAAAAAAAATGTGGAAAAAGAGGGCTATAAAAATGGGAAACTTAATGTCATTATTTTCTATCTTCTCTCTACTAATATAAATGTCTTAAACTTGTTATGAACTAAAACAAATAGGTACGAGTACAAAACCACAAGTCTGGCACTAAATCAGTCTTCACAAAGTTAACACACAGATATAATCACCAACTACACTGAGAATATAGTCCAGAATTTATACCCCAGAAACTTCGTTTGAGATCTATTTTATTACTGTATTATCCAGAGGTAAAAACCATTTTGAATTCAAGGATCACAGTTTATTTATCTTTATACTTTATGAAAATGAAATGATGAAGTATATGCTCTTTCGTGCCTGGTTCCTTATATTCAACATTTCCCAGGCAAGAATACTGGAGTGGGTTGCCATTTCCCTTTTCAGGGAATCTTCCAGATTCCAGGGAATCTTCCAGGGGGAAAAATCCAAGGTAGTCAACCAAAAAAAGTCCTTGAATGCCTGCTTCTCTTATTCTCCAATGTAGTTCAGTTCAGTTCAGTTCAGTCGCTCAGTCGTGTCCGACTCTTTGTGAGCCCATGAATCACAGCATGCCAGGCCTCCCTGTTCATCACCATCTCTTGGAGTTCACTCAGACTCATGTCCATCGAGTCCGTGATGCCATCCAGCCATCTCATCCTTGGTTGTCCCCTTCTCCTCCTGCCCCCAATCCCTCCCAGCATCAGAGTCTTTTCCAATGAGTCAACTCTTTTCATGAGGTGGCCAAAGTACTGGAGTTTCAGCTTTAGCATCATTCCTTCCAAAGAAATCTCAGGGTTGATCTCCTTCAGAATGGACTGGCTGGATAAATATTCTCTTATTTTAGGTACAATAAAACAAGGGGGCTACTTTCTTTTCAAGCAATTTCTATAGTTTGTCTAATTCTATTAACCCAAGGGAAACATAAAATCTTAAATAGAAAGTTTTCAAGTGACCATCCTATTGTAAAAATATCCCAGAAGTCTTTTCATATAACCTTTTAAATTATACTATATTATTTCATATTTCCTTACATATTTTAAAATTTATGTTCCAACCACAACCATTATTAAATATAGAATTACTAAGAAGCTATGATTAGTAAGTGTAAAGTATTATAGTCTACAGAGTCATTTAACTTATTAAAGAAAAAAAAAGTTATACTTTAAAACAAGTCATATGTCTTCAACTTTCATTTCAATTTCCAGGCACATTGTCTCCATGAACTTGTAATTCCTTCCCTGTTACCTCTTCATGGTATGGCAGTTGCTCACGTATCGTAGCTCCATGGAAATGATTCATATTTTATTCTAACTCTGTCATTTGCTTGACACAGCATTTCTAAATTAAAAGTGTACTCCATTAACATTTTTCTGAGTTTTGGCATTTTGATTGAGACAGTTCTTATGCCCCTTTTATTATAAAACAATTATTGTTCCTGACCCAATCTACAAAATTTTATTCTGTGAACCAATAAGAACAACATCCAGAAAGTATTTCCATTTTTGCAAAAGCCTTTTAGGAGAGTAATGGCATCCATTCTTAACAAGCACTGTATTGAAACAAACTAAATCATAAGCCAAATTGTAATCTTACACTGAAGGTGTACTCACTGCAAAATTCATATTGTCTTCAGGGCCTGTAACTAGAAATATATTTCTATGAACATATAAAAATGCCTGTTTGCAATAAACATATATTTTCTCATTGAATTCTGACTCAGCTGACTTCCCTAAATTGAAAAATTTGCTTCACATCTGCAACTTAAAATAATAGCTAAGCATTAAGATTGCTTTCCCTTGAGAATAATGGTTTGATGAAATAATGTCATGAACATTGAGAACATATCTTAAAAAGCAGATTTGACAAATTTAACTTTTAGGTTAATTTTCAACTTTTTAATCTAAATAAAATATCATAAAAGTTGAAGATGGAAAGGTTATGATGAAATGCATAGTCTGGTTGATTTTATTTGTTTAGAAAAAAATCTGATGTTTTGGATTTCTTTTGCCTTTTAAAATTTCTGGGCAATTTGTAAGAGTACTATTTTTTAAAGTATCTTCTCTTTTATCTTTATGCTATTAGAGGTTTTGCAAGTCAGTTTTGGGTACTAACAACTTGAAAGGAAAATAGAATTATTGATAACTTATTTTTTTTTCAAAATTCCAATGTTTCTTATTCTTAGTTTTAAATGTAACAAATGGAATACATAGTAGTAGAGGAACCTGAAGATTGACTGTACCCTAAGCACAGCATTGTCTTGTATCTAAATGCATTTTCAAGTAAGGGGAAAGAGTATAGACTTTAAAGTTCAGGAGAATACCAGTTTTGTATTTGGCCAGTTATTTGGGGTTACATTTATTTATCTACAAGAGAATAGCCTTCTTATTCTAGGAATGTTTACCTAGAGCAAAATGTTTCAGAGACCTCTAAATTTTCAATTAAAAAGAATATAAATGACAAATTCATAATTACATCTCTAATTTATTTATTTATTTTTATTTTTACTTAATTTTACTTTACAGTACTGTATTGGTTTTGGCATACATTGACATGAATCCGTCATGGGTGTACACGAACTCCCAAACATGAACCCCCACCCCACCTCCCACCCCACATCATCTGATTTGGGAGAATAGCATTGAAATATGTATACTATCATGTAAGAAATGAATCACCAGTCTATGTGCGATGGAGGGTGCAGGATGTTTGGGGCNCGTCATGGGTGTACACGAACTCCCAAACATGAACCCCCACCCCACCTCCCACCCCACATCATCTGATTTGGGAGAATAGCATTGAAATATGTATACTATCATGTAAGAAATGAATCACCAGTCTATGTGCGATGGAGGGTGCAGGATGTTTGGGGCTGGTGTATTTCTAATTTATTGAACACTACTATGTCCTAGGCATTGTCTACTTTACTATATCTTAATTTCCAACTTTATCATATTTAAAAATTCTCATTTAATCCGTCTTACAATGTCTGAAGGCATCTCTTATGTCTTCACTGAACCAAAATTTAAGGCTTAGAGAAATTCATTTTCCAAATAGAACCCAGATTGTAAGCTACAGAAACAATATTTGTATGTAGAGCCATACATTTCTAAGTAATTTCTTTTAAACTATTTACTATGAAAGTTAGATATGTAATTATATCTATGTATTATATAAACAAAATATATAATTGTACATCATTGTATCAAATTTGGAATTTTATAAAGCACAAATTGATTCTACTTACCTGGGTATAGTTTTTGAGGTTGATAATTATGAAAACTTTTGCTTCTCTGCTTGCAATCTTTTTTATAATCTCCCTGTTTAAACAACCTCATAATTTCCTCTCACTGAAACTGAAGAAAAAAGAGGACTCTTCTTATATAAGCAATACATTTCTAATGGTTTTTATTATAATGTATATATGTTTTTTGTGTGGATAAATTGGAAAAGACTTTTTTTAAAGTATAAGGTCAAAATCACCTAATGTCACTTGTTAAATGGAATATGATCCCAGTGTATATGTTGCTCATACACTTATAGAAAAGAGTTGGGTTACAGAATGAATTTATCATCTTTAACAGAGTATGTAGACCTGACTTTTGTTTTTTTGACAAAAAAATTTCACAATATCAAAGGATTAAGGTTTTTGATATATTCACATCATAGTGAACTATACTAAATATCTTGTGATTTTAAGGTATGTGAATAAAAAGTTTTGCAGTTGACCTTTTGTCAAACCTATGCAGACTTCAGTTCAGTTCAGTCGCTCAGTAGTGTCTGACTATTTGCGACCCCATGAATCGCAGCACGCCAGGCCTCCATGTTCATCACTATCTCCCGGAGTTCACTCAAACTCATGTCCATCAAATCTGTGATGCCATCCAGCCATCTCATCCTCGGTCGTCCCCTTCTCCTCCTGCCTCTTCTCTCTCTCTCTTTTTTTTTTTTTTTCATGAAAGGATTAGTTTAATGGTTGTTGTTCAGTTGCTCCATCATGTCTGGTTCTGTGTGTCCCCATGGACTGCAACACATCAGGCTTCCCTATCCTTCACCATCTCCTGGAGTTTGCTCAAACTTATGTCCATTGAGTCGGTGATGTCATCCAACCATCTCATCCTCTCTCATCCCCTTATCTTCCTGCCTTCAATCTTTCCCAGCATCAAGGGCTTTTTCCAATGAGTCTGCTCTTTGCAGATGGCCGAAGTATTGGAGCCACCCAAAGAAGGGCGATGCCAACGATTGTTCAAACTATTCTACAATTGTGCTCATTTCACATGCTAGCAAAGTAATGCTCAAAATCCTTCAAGCTAGACTTCAACAGGATGTGAACTGGGAACTTCCAGGTGTACAAGCTGGATTTAGAAAGGGCAGAAGAACCACAGATCAACTAGCTAACATCCATTGGATCATAGAAAAAGCAAGGGAATTAAAAAAAAAAAAAAAGACTTCTACTTCATTGGCAATGGCACCCCACCCCAGTACTCTTGCCTGGAAAATCCAATGGATGGAGTAGCCTGGTGGGCTGCAGTCCATGGGGTCGCTAACAGTCGGACAGACTGAGTGACTTCACTTTCACTTTTCTCTTTCATGCATTGGAGAGGGAAATGGCAACCCACTCCAGTATTCTTGCCTGGAGAATCCCAGGGACGGGGGAGCCTGGTGGGCTGCCATCTATGGGGTCACACAGAGTCGGACACGACTGTAGTGACTTAGCAGCAGCACTTCATTGGCTATGCCAAAGCCTTTGAATTTAAGGATTAGAAAATGTACTTATTTAAAAAATCAAAGAAAGCCAATGATTATTATGCTGAACTTCAAAATTTATAAGGTGTGGCAATAAATATTAAAAAAAGAAAGAACAAGTGAGTCTCTATTTTACTTTTCTTAACTTGAAGTTTTATAAAATTTTTGTGCTTACATGTAAACTGTACCAACATCCAAGTAGCCCGCAGTTGAGGATGCATTAAAAAAGAAAGAAGAAATATTATCATGTCCACGTCCCTCCTCATGCACTAAGGAAAAATATTTGGCAATATTACTTATAGGCTTAGACTCATTAACAGAGGAAAGTAAACCTATGCATTTTGTTAAAGATCTGAGAGAATCACAATTTCTTTTCAATTAATATGTAGCTATCTGTTTAGGTCCTAATGTATAGTGAATTAGTTAATAAAAATGTTTAACAATTCTTCAGAAATTTTGCAACTAATTCAAAGATTGCCAATAATGAAAGAAAAATCACTGATTCATGTACATCTTCCTTTCTCCCCTCCCTCTCCTCTTCCCCAATTCCTCCCTGCCCCTGTCTTTCAATAATCATTCATAACAGGCTTCACACTCTGTCTTAATAAAGGTCATATATAATTGGGCTTCCCGGGTTTCACAGTGGTAAAGAATCTTCCTGCTAATGCAGGAAACACAAGAGATGTGTGTTTGATCCCCAAGTCAGGAAGATCCCTTGGAGAAGGAAATGGTGACCTACTCCAGTATTCTTGCCTGGAGAAACCCCATGAACAGAGGAGCCTGGCGAGCTACAGTCTATGGGGTCCCAAAGAGTCAGACAGGACTGAGCATCATGCATAGATAGGTAATTAAAAAAATAATTGGTACAGCTTTACTGATGTTTCAAATCTCTGCCTTATAAAATACCTTATGCTCTGCACTGATCAAGACTCATTCTGGCTGCTCATGAGAGGCTTAAGTAATTTAAGTGAAATATTTCTTTCCCACAGTAATGTCAGAGGTAGGTTCCTCCACCATGTATAACCTCCATTCCCAGAGCCACGTCAAAGTCTACGGTGACTGCTTCACCTCCAGTTTCGCTTGTCTATATTCCAAACAGCAAGAGGAAATAGAGAAAGTCACACACTTACCTTCAATGGTAACTCCTGGATATTGAATTCACCATTTTTATTTACATTCCGTTTTCCACTGTCACACCAAGCCTGTCTGCAGAATGATGTAAACATTGTGTGTTATCAACCAAGTTCTCAAATGATCGTTGGCTCTGCTAATTCTTTAGGAGACCGTAAAACAGATTTTGACTTGCCATATCTCTATCATAAAACCAAACAGCTTAATGAATACTAGTAAGTAAAATTGTTACTAGAGTTTTAGTTAATACTGATTTATAGATTGCATTGTTCTAATCATAAGGCTGTAACAGTCAGCCATTTGTTTTATACTATTAGCTGTAAGATATTTTCTAGATGTGTGATTAATTATATACCAAGACCAAAAAACCCTTGCTGAAAGATGATCAGTTACTTCAATAAGCTAGTGTTATAACTGACAATTTTAACTTTTTTTCCCCTGAATTTTATAACAAGAGTCAGTCCTTATAAGTGGAAGAACATTATTAGTTTTATATTTTGGAAATGTGTAAATACTTTGGAAATTGTGTAAATATTTATTTTTTAGAGTGATTTCTCAGCACCAACTTAATCTCCCAAAAGATTATTATATAGTAATTTCAACACCTTGAAAACACAAATCAAGACAATTGCTCTCCAGATGGGCTAATAAAAAATAATGTAATGATTCATCACACTTTCCCACCACATGTGCTGGCTTATCTGTAGTTATTCTTGACTTTACCATGTATTATGAGTCAAAATGACTAATGCAAACAGATGCAACAAATGGCAGCTTAATGCACAAACATGAGGAATTAGAGTTACAGTGCCAGATCTAACCATTTAACATGAGGATTAACCTCAAAATAAAAGCAGCCTTGTTACTATATATCAATGGATTTTAAAAGTATATTATTTTCTTTTTATGTGTAAGTTTTCATTAATTTATTAGCATAATAATTTATTTTTATCACATTTTCCAACATAAGTAAAACACATGAGATAATGGAACAAATAAACTTAACATCTTAGTTTTAAAAAATAGATATATTAGCTACATATGATACAGACCTCTTTATCATAATAGTTGTATAAAATATTATATATATATAAATATTAATAAAATACAAAAAATTTCAATCCCCCCAAGTTATACCTGGCTGTCATTAGTGAGAGACTACTTTTGGTTCTTATGTGGTAGAGTTTTTGTGATAATTCTAAGATTTTCACATTTCAAACATCATCATTACTAATGATGAAATTTAAGGAACCTGCAGTTTAGCCCTGTTGCTGATCTACACTCCACTTTGGGAATAAGGCATAGATCCCACAAGCCTAGCGATTAGCAGCCTGTAGCGTACAGGACACCTAGTCAACATGATCTATATGCTCCTCTGTTCTTGGCACATAGTTCTGTTTACAGTTGGTGTTTGAGCATGCTGCAAAATCCTAGCAAAGAGAATGGCTGCACATTGTATGAAATAGNTTATATATATAAATATTAATAAAATACAAAAAATTTCAATCCCCCCAAGTTATACCTGGCTGTCATTAGTGAGAGACTACTTTTGGTTCTTATGTGGTAGAGTTTTTGTGATAATTCTAAGATTTTCACATTTCAAACATCATCATTACTAATGATGAAATTTAAGGAACCTGCAGTTTAGCCCTGTTGCTGATCTACACTCCACTTTGGGAATAAGGCATAGATCCCACAAGCCTAGCGATTAGCAGCCTGTAGCGTACAGGACACCTAGTCAACATGATCTATATGCTCCTCTGTTCTTGGCACATAGTTCTGTTTACAGTTGGTGTTTGAGCATGCTGCAAAATCCTAGCAAAGAGAATGGCTGCACATTGTATGAAATAGTAAGCCAGTGCTTCAGATAAGTTATTCCTCCTCTAAATTTTCTCCTCCTTTCTCTGAGTAGATGATTCTGAAAACAAGGTCATAGTGGTCCACAGAGCGTATGATGGAAACAGCCTCAAGAGCTGCCCCCCCGGGTTGGACAAGGTCTACCTGATGTCCTGTAACAGGATTGTCAGTGGAGTGGAAATGTACTTTGCCACACTTAGTGCTGATACTATTTAGGTCTCTTTGTTACTGTAGCCTGTTCTGCTATAGCTAAAACATGGCCAAACATCCTTTTTAAGTTTAACCTTTTACTTCAGCTCTCTTTCTGAGTACTCCAAATGCATTAGCTTTACTCTGAATGGACCAAAGTGTCTTTCTGAGATTAGAGATGACACAATTAAAACAAAGTAAAAATGAAGTTTTCTAGTGTAAAAATACACAGTGTAAAATATAGGATTAAGTAATAAGTATTTATCTTCCAAATACCGGCATTAACACATGAACATAAAATGTTTATAGTTCTAAACTTTTCCTACACATTTAAGATATTAAGAAGCCTACTGAAGTTTTAACAAATATATATAAGTATTTCTCTTCCAACTATTTGCATTACCATATGGACATAAAATGTTTATGGTTTTAAACTTGCCTACAAATTTAAGACATTAAAAAGCCTGGTGAATTTTTAACAAAATGTAAAATGTATATGATACTATAGCAAGTTTTAAGAAATCTTGCCTTGCTAATTATTCAATTATCACTGAATTTAAGTATTAATATCTAAGAAATCTTAAATAATACAACTCTATTTTTCAGTAGAGACCATCATTAAAAGAAAATTCTTCTGGATTTGTTTCCAAATACAAGATCCACAGAAATGAATTTTTATAAATACAGAATAAGGGGCTCTTTGTTTGAAATTTACCGTTTCTTATTGATTGATATTTTATAGAAAATATTTTCATTTATTATAAATGATCCTTTCATATGTAGTATTCTATTTAGACCTATCTTCTCCTAAAATTATTCAAAACGTATTAATATCAACAATTAAAAATCAGAAAATTGGGAACAGGTTATCTCATTAATATTTTTTCTTATAGGAATATATAGTGAGATGGTAGTAGTCAAAAAGGCAAGGAAAGCCAAACGTAAATTGAGAGTGACTTGTAATAATGCATTTGCTTTTCTCAGTCAAGTGTTTCAAACTTGAAGATATGTTAGTAACTGTACTTTATTTTTCATACATTTTACATAGACATCTTTTTTTTTTATTGTTTAACCTATCATTTTATTTTTTTTTTGTATTTATTTATTTTTTTACACGAACAGACATCTTAACAATCATTGTGGTCATTTGCATTTGGATATTTAATTCACAAGTTAAATCTATAACATTGCAAATGCATGCATGCTCAGTCATATCCAACTCTTTGTGATCCTATGGACAGTAGCCTGCCAGGCTCTTCTGTCCATGGAATTTTCCAGGCAAGAATAGTGGAGTGAGTTGACATTTCCTATTCCAGGGGATCTTCCTGACCCAGGGATCAAACCTGCATTTCTTACATCTCCTGCATTAACAAGCAGATTCTTTACCACTGCGCCACCTGGGAAACCCAAATACCTTTTATGTATTGCCAATGAAAAATTTCCTTTTTTATTAATACTCCTAATAATTCGTGTGAAACCGCTAACAGCTTTTGAGGCCCACTCCTCCCTTTTCCTCTCTTGCCTCATATTCAGCAAAACCAATAAGAGAGCCCAGTATTCCCTCCTTTGATGCTGGAAGTTCAGACCACACAAGCCAGGGCCAGTGGAAACCCTTCCTATCCTCGATAAAAGCCAAAGCCGGTGTTCCTCTTAGGTCACTCCAAGCATTTTAAACCCTTCTTGGGTGCTACCCAGTTCTCTCCAGAAAAATCTCATGACATGAGTCATACAAACTTTTCTTATCCTTGTGTACTGTATATATTGTCATCTTTGGAAAGGGCTCCATTGCATATTATGGGGTGAGCACAAAACAACGTGTTTTTATTTTACTTGTAACAATGTGTCCATATCTAGAATAGTAATTCGTTCATCAAAGTTAGATCATACTTTATCTGTCACAGAAAAAAAAATATTTTATGGAAATATGCCAATACTAGCCCATCCCCTTCTAAGTAAGTATTATGGCCCTTATCTATCTGCTTTTATGAAGGGCTATAAAGTAGAAATAATAGTGTCAAATATATTGATCTGTCTCCAAGCCATTTTGCAATGAAAAATGTTTCCATATAAATTAAATTTAATGTAAGTTAAAACTTACTGCTATATCAAAGGAAAAACAAAAACTAATAAACAGAATAGCCTTCTACTCTTATCTTACTAAAATGCTGCATTTTTGGTAAATAATCTTAATGCCTCATTATTAGGATGACAGTATATTTCATTGTGTAAATAGGACAGTTTTAATAGTGAAAGGGCACATTAACAGTTTGCCAAGATTATATGGATAAATTAGGACTGTTTCTGACAAATTATAACACATTTTCTGCTGATGTGTTGTAACAGGAAATAGCAAAAGGTCAGTTGATCTGAAGCTAGATCTAACTGTAAAACCTAGAATTATAAAAGTTCCTGAAGAAAACAATAGATAATTAAATATCTATATATATAGAAAATTTGATAAATGTAAGCTATATTTACATGATAACATAATTTACTGCTCTCTAGAATAAAGATGTATCACCAGAGATAATCTCAAAAATATAATATTGAGTAAAAACAAGGAAATGAACAGGTCAAACAATGACAGTTCATACTGTGTAGTATCATAATCTCAGATTTTAAAAATATGTCAAAAATACGAGTCTATATTCATNTATTTACATGATAACATAATTTACTGCTCT
The DNA here is from genome assembly GCA_006410675.1 of Oreotragus oreotragus. Lineage (NCBI taxonomy): Eukaryota > Metazoa > Chordata > Mammalia > Artiodactyla > Bovidae > Oreotragus > Oreotragus oreotragus. The sequence goes on from SJYX01010978.1 coordinate 112,539, forward strand.
CTAGAATAAAGATGTATCACCAGAGATAATCTCAAAAATATAATATTGAGTAAAAACAAGGAAATGAACAGGTCAAACAATGACAGTTCATACTGTATAGTATCATAATCTCAGATTTTAAAAATATGTCAAAAATACGAGTCTATATTCATTAACAAAAACCAAAACCACACAATGTTCTAAATTACTATCAGCTGGAAAGATAATCCCCTAGATTGCAAGTATAAAAGATATGTGGAAATAAAGTTTCATAGCCTAGCAGTGGACTCATTTCCCCTGATAGACTTCAGAACAGTTTGTAATTCTTTAAGCACTCCAGGTTTATGCATTTGAAAATTTGCTCTTCATTAGTCCCTGTCTAGATAGCATTCACTGTCTTGATCACCTGGTGAAAGAGATGAAGCTCTAACATAAGCTTATCTGTTAATATTTTAAAAGTCTTTGCTCTGTGAATCCTCCATTTTCTCTGCTTCCATAGCTCCTACAGTACTTAGTGCATTGGCATTACTCAGATCCCAACTAAAGCCTGGAATCTTTGAGAGAAGAATGATGACATATTCATCATTACAAGCCAGCACAATCTGTGAAACATAGAAATCTACTGATAAATGTTAAAACAAATAAATTATAAATCTTTTAATGGAGTTAAATCTTGTTGATCCAGGTCAAAGATTTCATGTACAACTGAAACACTAGGTCCTAGTAAAATCAGATTGTTACTATAAGAACAGGACCAGAATTGTACTTCAATATGCTGTGATTTGCTGTAAAATGCTCCTTAAGTCAGAGAAGGCAACGGCACCCCACTTCATGGAAAATCCCATGGATGGAAGAGCTTGGTAGGCTGCAGTCCATGGGGTCGCTCAGAGTCAGACATGACTGAGCAACTTCACTTTCACTTTTCACGTTCATGCATTGGAGAAGGAAATGGCAACCCACTCCAGTGTTCTTGCCTGGAGAATCCCAGGGACAGGGGAGCCTGGTGGGCTGCCGTCTATGGGGTCACACAGAGTCGGACACGACTGAAGTGACTTAGCAGCAGTAGCAGCAGCTCCTTAAGTAAATAATAAATTAGCTATCAAGGCTTATCTTATTCTGAACTTATAATTTTTTTTCCATATAATATACCACATTAAACAAAGGGGCTTCCCAGGTGGCTCTGTGGTAAAGAACCTGCTTGCCAATGCAGAAGACTCAAGTTCTGTCCCTGGGTTGGGAAGATCCCCTGGAGAAGGACACGGCAACCCACTCCAGTATTCTTGCCTGGAGAATCCCATGGACAGAGGAGCCTGATGGGCTACAGTCCACCGGACTGCAAAAGAGTAGGACCCTACGTAGTGACTAAACCACAACAACATTAAATTCTCTAGGTAAAATTAAGAAGATTCACAAAGCTCAGGTCAAGCACAACAAGGAAAAAAAGTCCCTTTCTAAATATGGACAACTTTACAGGTTCAGACAACAGTCTTTTTACTCATCCTGATAGTAACCCCATAATTAGAATTTAATCCAAATTTCAGTTATTTTCTTATATACTCAAAATGATTAAAAAAAATATTTCTTTTACTCGATAGTGTAGAAAATGAGTTAAGAAATAGTGAGTCTTTTCAAAACCACATAATAGACTTAAATGAGAGTAAGAACCAAGGTGAATGACCTTAACTGGATTAGGTTTGCATTTTAAATACATAACATTGCTTCTATTTCTTTAATACTGTTAAGTGTAAGTATGTACATGATAGTTCATGTATGTATGTGCTTAAAACTGAATAATAAGACTACTGATAAGGTATTTATTAATTACCATGTGATAGATTGTTTATGCATGTTCAATTTTTTTCTGAAAATTTATGATAGATACAGATATAAATATGCAATTTAATCATAGATATTGTCAGGGGCTCTTTTCTGAGTGCTAATTATTTTTTAAATTTACAGAAGCTAATATTTTGATAAGCCTTAACATTGTATTTAGTATATGGTTTAATTCCTAATTCCCTAATTTTATGTATTTGACAAGAGAAGAATAGGTGAGGGCTTATTAGCACTCAGGTTGGAGTCAGTTATCTGGGGAAATCTGTCTTTCCATGGAATTTGAAGGATTAGTACCACTTTTGCTTTTTTAGCCAGCATGACCTTGGAGCATAAGGAGTATAAGACTATTAGTGGAGATCAGCAGTGCCAGGCAATTAAGTTAGATACAGCCAACTAGCAGTCCAGAGAGCTTCCGAGTGTTTTCCTGTGTAAGTACAAGACCTATTACTGACTCTCATTGTAGCCTTGCCTTCTGGTTCACTGTGCAGTAATTCCTCCTTCCTCTGTAGGAGGGGATAATTATAGCATCTGCTTTGCCTGTTCATTTTCAGTCAGTTCAGTTCACTCACTCAGTCGTGTCCGACTCTTTGCGACCCCATGATTCGCAGCACGCCAGGCCTCCCTGTCCATCACCATCTCCCGGAGTTCACTCAGACTCATGTCCATCGAGTCCGTGATGCCATCCAGCCATCTCATCCTCGGTCGTCCCCTTCTCCTCCTGCCCCCAATCCCTCCCAGCATCAGAGTCTTTTCCAATGAGTCAAATCTTTGCATAAGGTGGCCAAAGTATTGGAGTTTCAGCTTTAGCATCGGTCTTTCCAAACAAATCCCAGGGTTGATCTCCTTCAGAATGGACTGGTTGGATCTCCTTGCAGTCCAAGGGACTCTCAAGAGTCTTCTCCAACACCACAGTTCAAAAGCATCGATTCTTCGGCGCTCAGCTTTCTTCACAGTCCAACTTTCACATCCATACATGACCACAGGAAAAACCATAGCCTTGACTAGGCGGACCTTAGTCGGCAAAGTAATGTCTCTGCTTTTGAATATACTATCCAGGTTGGTCATAACTTTTCTTCCAAGGAGTAAGCGTCTTTTAATTTCATGGCTGCAGTCACCATCTGCAGTGATTTTGGAGCCCAAAAAAATAAAGTCTGACACTGTTTCCACTGTTTCCCCATCTATTTCCCATGAAGTGATGGGACCGGATGCCATGATCTTCGTTTTCTGAATGTTGAGCTTTAAGCCAACTTTTTCGCTCTCCTCCTTCACTTTCATCAAGAGGCTTTTTAGCTCCTCCTCACTTTCTGCCATAAGGGTGCTGTCATCAGCATATCTGAGGTTATTGATATTTCTCCCGGCAATCTTGATTCCAGCTTGTGTTTCTTCCAGTCCAGCGTTTCTCATGATGTACTCTGCATATAAGTTAAATAAGCAGGGAGACAATATACAGCCTTGACGTACTCCTTTTCCTATTTGGAACCAGTCTGTTGTTCCATGTCCAGTTCTAACTGTTGCTTTCTGACCTGTATACAGATTTCTCAAGAGGCAGGTTAGGTGGTCTGGTATTCCCATCGCTTTCATAATTCTCCACAGTTTATTGTGATCCACACAGTCGAAGGCTTTGGCATAGTCAATAGAGCAGAAATAGATGTTTTTCTGGAACTCTCTTGCTTTTTCCATGATCCAGCAGATGTTGGCAATTTGATTTCTGGTTCCTCTGCCTTTTCTAAGACCAGCTTGAACATCAGGGAGTTCACGGTTCACATATTGCTGAAGCCTGGCTTGGAGAATTTTGATCATTACTTTACTAGCATGTGAGATTAGTGCAATTGTGCCTTTTAGAACTAACACTCAACAAACACTTAATCAATAGCAAATGAAAGTCACAGTTTCCCAACAGGTCACCAGAAGGATGGTGACTTATATTTTTTCTTCTACCCTACTGGTTCCCAGACCCAGACTCAGGATTTAAATTTGTGAGTGGCAGAGATTCAGATAAAGTTGAGTTTTAAGACCTTTCAGCTATCTTCAGCCAAGGTCAGAAACCTAGTAAAGCTAGATGGGCTCTTCAGTCTTGAAGTTGATATATCAGAGTCCTTTGAACAGACTGGACCTGATGAGGTGTCTGCTTTCCATTAATGGAATGTGATGACTTCTCATGCTGAAATAGACACAAGTGTCTAGTAAGGGATGTGTCTCATAAGACAAACTTTTCTTTACCTCTTCTCCTCCTAGTAACTGGTTCAGTGATAAGGGTCAAATCTTTATGTGGTCTCCCTGGAATAGAAAAAGAGAGTATATGCTGAAAGAGCTGCAGAGTCTCTCTATGCATCCACAGCATCTGAGAGAGCAAGGAAGGGAGCGTGCCTGAGGATCAAGGAATAAGGAGCACAAATTTCGATAAGAGAGATTTTAACAATGGGGAAAACACTTTTCTGTGATACAAGATTTAACAGTCTCAAATAGTTTTGAGAGATAATGCTAATAGACTGCTGAGATAAAAACTTGGAAAAAATTATGGCCCTTACCGAATAAAGTAGAAATGCTAGAATTTCTCAGTGGACAGGAGAAAAGGGATCAAAACACACAAAAAGAGGGTGTGCTCGCATCGGTGGTCTACCGAATACCAGAAAACTCAACTACAGCTTTTCCTTGGAGGTCCAAGAGTATTTCCCATTTATCAAGGCAATAAGGAATGCACTCATGTATAGGAAAGAGCTTTGTTAAAACATTAAGGTATGATTGTTCTTTGTTGTCTATGTGATGTTAGGAAATGCTGTTATGGAATTTGGGTTGCTGCAGACACACAGACTTAGAGAATGAACTTATGATTGCCATGTGGGAAGGATCAGGGAAAGGGTTAGTTTAGGAGGTTTGGGAACACATATGCACAGCTATGTTTTGAATGGATAATTAACAGAGCCCTGTTGTATAGCACAGGGAACTCTTCTCAATGCTATATGGCAGCCTGGAAAGGAGGGGAGTTTGAGGGAGAATGGATACATATATTTATATGGCTGAGTCCCTTTGTTGTCCATCTGAAACTATCACAACATTGTTAATCAACTATACTCCCATATAAAATATAAAGTTAAAGAAAGAATTTGGGTCTCTAAATTCAAGGGGATAATAGGATCTTAAAATAAGGCTAAGTGATGAAACTTAACTCTCAGAAGCAAAGTGAGGAAAATTATAGCAATCAATGGCAAAGTCTAAGCAGCAGTGAGTCCCAACCCACAGAAATTTATGGAGATAGTTAATAGAATATGATCTTCTCAGAGACACGATTATACCCTGTAGTAGTCACCACAGGGTATTACTTAATTTATGCAATAAAAAAAATCACAGAGGATAATTAAGATGCCTATTTTAAAGTCATAACTCCTTGATCGGTTCTAGGTCTTAGCCATTTCTCAAGTTCAAACTCATTTTCCAAAGATGAGAACACCATTTTGCTTGTTTGATTTCTGGCTAGAGGAGGTTAGGGTTTCCTGAAATTTTGCCAGGCATGCTTTCTTGTTTTCAATCTTTTTTTCCCCCTTAAAGTGATGATTATCTTGAACTTGACATTCTCTGTCTGTGGATCTACAGTACTCACCAATAGTCACCAAAGTACATAAAAATGTTAACTACCATTCCTCTATTCCTATTCAGTATCAAAGATATCTCACCAGCCAGTAGTCTTCCTTTCCCTGGGAAAACATTAACAATTGTGCTACCAGAGCATGCCAGGAACATCCACACATACTCCAGTTACCATCAGTGAGTGATTAAAGAACTAATCGATCAGCATGTGATGCCTACTCAGTTGCTGAGTCATGTCTGACTCTGCAACTCTTTGGACTATAGTCTGCCAGACTCCTCTATCCATGGGATTTTCTAGGAAAGAATACTTGAGTAGGTTGCATTTACTCCTCTAGGGGATCTTCCCACCCCATTGATCAGACTCTTCTGTCTCCTGCACTGGCAAGTGGATTCTTTACCACTGTGCCACATGGGAATACATTCTCAAAGTCTTACTGAAAATTTGTTTGGTAAAATTTCCCTAATCTAGTACCAATTGTTTTAAAATCAGTTTCCTGGAAATGAACTCTATTTTGGAGAATATCATGCAGAGGTATATTGAAGAGCATTCTTAGAAGATATATCTAAAAAGGAATCAGGAAAGCAGATGGGGTAGGAGGAGAAGCTGTATCATAGTGACTCCTGTGTAAAGCTGTGAAGCTTGGATGACCCTTCAGAGTTGAACCAAACAGGAAAATGGCCAGACCTTTGTATCTGTCATTGGCCTCCAGTTGTCTCCAGGAGCTGAGAGATAGGTTTGACAGTTCCCAGCCTGTCTGAAAAAGCACGAAAGTACAACCTTCCATAGTGATATTTGTGACTTCATTTTGCTTCCACATTGATCTATAAATTTTAGTACATATCAAGTTATTATGTTTGTAGCATCTTTTATATACTTGTTGGTTTGTTGTTTGCTTTTTCTGTTAACCAGTTTAAAGATATATAAAAGTATTAAACTATGATTGTGGATTTATTATTTCCTAATTCTGTTAAATTTTGCTTTATATAATTTTGATATGTTTTGTGTGCATACTCCCTCAGAATTGTTCATGTTCTTGTTGAATTAAAGATTTTTAAGTATTGATGTCATACGGCTGCACTTTTCCATAGCCAATGATTTGCTTTATTCTTTACCATGCAAATTATTTCAAATTGTTGAATATATATTTTAAAACAGAAAAAAAAAAATAATAGATACCTGGTCAAGATTGATGAGACTCTGATACCAAGTCAATTACTTATGGTGATTTACATTACAGTTGACCATAAAAGTCATCATTCACTTATAAAATATTAAATGAAATGATGCACTCTGACTTCCACAACAGTGTGAAGAAATATACTCATTTAAACTTTTCACATTGCTTCAGTTGTCAAATATATACACAGCAGTAACTTGAATCTTTTCTATATTTATGAATATTCATATGATTTCACTACCTCAAATTGTTAAATATGGTAAACAATAAAATCAGCTTTATAAATTAAATCAATGTAAATAAATTTCTTTGTTTTTTCTAAACTTGAATATGTGTAGAAATTTATTAATCTTAATTAAATGGAAAATAATATACTAGATTCTTCAGAAGGACATGGAAAAGCAATGGAGTATAGGAAATCTTGAAAACACCCATCTCTACTTTCTTTTTTATCTTACACAAGAAGAAAGAGACATGGAAATATTGAGTATACATCTTAAGGTCACAAGTTTACTGACTGGAAAAATAGGTCCAGGACCCGTATCATGTGATCTCAACCCACTATACAGTCAAGTAAAAACTGTATTTTCTTTCTATTTCTATCACTCTTCAGCACTGAATTTGTTTCTCTATAGAGACATTTATCATTGATATGCTATTCAATAGTAAATATCCAGTATATTTTTTCCAATATATTTTTAACATAGTTAAATAATTCATCGAACATCAAATTACTGAAGCACATTATGTAATAATCATTTAGAGTACATTGATTTGGAAATGTTTATTATTTATATTAAATAATAGTTGAGAGTGATTTGACTTTGTTTTTTGGAATGTTTTTTATGCTGCAGAGTGTACACAAAGGGAAATAAAGCTAGGCAGGCTTCACACTAATTTGAATAGGAAGCTGTAATTTTGGAAGTGTAAATGTAAAATTTATATCTAGGTCAAGCAATTCAAACAATAGGTAGAATAGTAACAGGGTTGGGAAAGGGCAACATGCAGTCTGAATAGTGAAGCTTCAGTGATATAAAAGAACACCAGAAAAAGCGATGTATTCTTGTTTGCTTTCTGCCAGCAGCACAGCTTAGATTGCCACAGGTTCTAAAACAAAACAAAACAAAAACCCAGAAAAAGGAAGAAAAATTTGCCTGAAGAATAAATAAATAGAAAACAATACTCCTTAATTCAGAAGCTATTTACACATTTTATATTTTAGCATTGCATACCTGCTGGTTTTAAGAAGTCAATTTTGTGTTCTGTAAGTGAGTAATCAGTGATGGAAATATAGAATAAAAATGTTTGTTCAGTGTTCCAAGTTAGATTGAAGGAGATAGGACTATGACTTTTATCTCTGTTCAATTGAATTATCATCTTGTTAAAAAAAAAAAATCCGTACTATAATGCTAACTTTGAATGTTTCCACTATCTCTGAAAATATCTTCTCCCACCACCTTTTCTGATTGGATTTCCACACATAGAAATACAATCATAACCAGAAGAGTGAGACCTCTTGTCCTAATTCGGTTAGAATTCTAAATAGCTATTTCATAGAAATTGATGCCACATTCAGTTCTGTTAAGTTCAGTCGCTCAGTCATGTCCAACTCTTTGTGACCCCATGAATCGCAGCACTCCAGGCCTCCCTGTCCATCACCAACTCCCAGAGTTCACTCAGATTCACATCCATTGAGTCCGTGATGCCATGCAGCCATCTCATCCTCTGTCATCCCCTTCTCCTCCTACCCCCATTCCCTTCCAGCATCAGAGTCTTTTTCAATGAGTCAACTCTTTGCATGAGGTGGCCAAAGTACTGGAGTTTCAGCTTTAGCATCATTCCTTCAAAAGAAAGGGCTGATCTCCTTCAGAATGGACTGGTTGGATCTCCCTGCATTCCAAGGGACTCTCAAGAGTCTTCTCCAACACCACAGTTCAAAAGCATCAATTCTTTGGTGCTCAGCCTTCTTCACAGTCCAACTCTCACATCCATACATGACCACAGGAAAAACCATAGCCTTGACTAGATGGACCTTAGTCGGCAAAGTAATATCTCTGTTTTTGAATATGCTATCTAGGTTGGTCACAACTTTTCTTCCAAGGAGTAAGTGTCTTTTAATTTCATGGCTGCAATCACTATCTGCAGTGATTTTGGAGCCCCCCAAAAATAATGTCTGACACTGTTTCCACTGTTTCCCCATCTATTGCCCATGAAGTGATGGGACCAGATGCCATGATCTTCGTTTTCTGAATGTTGAGCTTTAAGCCAACTTTTTCGCTCTCCTCCTTCACTTTCATCAAGAGGCTTTTTAGCTCCTCCTCACTTTCTGCCATAAGGGTGGTGTCATCAGCATATCTGAGGTTATTGATATTTCTCCCGGCAATCTTGATTCCAGCTTGTGTTTCTTCCAGTCCAGCGTTTCTCATGATGTACTCTGCATATAAGTTAAATAAGCAGGGAGACAATATACAGCCTTGACGTACTCCTTTTCCTATTTGGAACCAGTCTGTTGTTCCATGTCCAGTTCTAACTGTTGCTTCCTGACCTGCATACAGATTTCTCAAGAGGCAGGTTAGGTGGTCTGGTATTCCCATCTCTTTCAGAATTTTCCACAGTTTATTGTGATCCACACAGTCAAAGGCTTTGGCATAGTCAATAAAGCAGAAATAGATGTTTTTCTGGAACTCTCTTGCTTTTTCTATGATCCAGCGGATGTTGGCAATTTGATCTCTGGTTCCTCTGCCTTTTCCTAAACCAGCTTGAACATCAGGAAATTCACGGCTCACATATTGCTGAAGCCTGGCTTGGAGAATTTTGAGCATTACTTTACTAGCGTGTGAGATGAGTGCAATTGTGCGGTAGTTTGAGCATTCTTTGGCATTGCCTTTCTTTGGAATTGGAATGAAAACCGACCTTTTCCAGTCCTGTGGCCACTCCTGAGTTTTCCAAATTTGCTGGCATATTGAGTGCAGCACTTTCACAGCATCATCTTTCAGGATTTGAAACAGCTCAGCTGGAATTTCATCACCTCCACTAGCTTTGTTCTTAGTGATGCTTTCTAAGGCCCACTTGACTTCACATTCCAAGATGTCTGGCTCTAGATGAGTGATCACACAATCGTAATTATCCAGATCATAAAGATCTTTTTTGTACACTTCTGTGTATTCTTGCCATCTCTTCTTAATATTTTTTGCTTCTGTTAGGTCCATATCATTTCTGTCCTTTATCGAGCCCATCTTTGCATGAAATATTCCCTTGGTATCTCTAATTTTCTTGAAGAGATCTCTAGTCTTTCCCATTCTGTTCTTTTCCTCTATTTCTTTGCATTGATCGCTGAAGAAGGCTTTCTTATTTCTTCTTGCTATTTTTTGAAACTGTGTTTTCAGATGCTTATATCTTTCCTTTTCTCCTTTGTTTTTCACTGGATTTAAATATCTCTATCTCAACTATCTTTTACATTACCTCAATGGATATGTGGTAAGTATTTACTTTTCTGTCCTTAAAAGAGTAATGAAAGTAAGTGAAAGTCACTCAGTTGTGTCTGTCTATTTGTGATCCCATGGACTCTAGCCCACCAGGCTCCTCTGTTCATGGAGTTCTCCAGGCAGGAATACTGGAGAGCCATTTCCTGCTCTAGGGGCTCTTCCTAACCCAGGGATCAAACCCAGGTCTCCTGCACTACAAGCAGACTCTTTACCATCTGAGCTACTAGGGAAGCACAATAGAAGAAAGTTATGAAATATTAAATGCTTAGCCCTGCCTAAGACCACAACAACTGTCCATAACATTTGAAGAACTTCTGAACTGTAGTGAGACAGAAACCTGGGAGTACACTGCTCACATGGAGGGGAGAGGCTGCTGTGTGTGTGGAGCAGAATTAGCTGAGAGACCCAGTTGCCATGCCTCCAGGATTCATTGCAGTACTCCAGCCAAGGTCCTGTAATCCTTGGGCTGTTCCAGTCAGCCAGTGATTGAGAACAGCAGAGGTTTTAGAGCTGAGCCCTTCTTGTCCAGTGTTGAACTCCTCAAATAGGCAGTCTTTGTTTGGATCTTTCCCTTTGCCTTATCCAGTTTCTCAGAGCTGCACTGCAGTGTGAAGCTTTCCTCTCCTTCTTTCTTCCAAGTTTCTCTTCAATGAAACCAAATCTGATGCACATTCAGAATTCTCTTTGATGAATTCTGAAACAGGAGGGAAGCGGGCAGAGCACAGCCAAGGACCTGACAAAAACTGGTTAGAACCAACTCGATCTAATATGGTGGAAGATTTGACTTCCAGTGGGCCTTGAGCCACATTATACCCTCATTATAATACATTAGCATGCTGAATGACAGACCCACCAGCTCCATGATAGTTCCAAGGCTGACAAAGATCAAAAAGTGGACAGTGGCCCAGTTCCTGGAATTCTTGACTGCTTATCCCAAATAGTTGGAATAATCTTTCTGCTCATTTGTCTATGAAATTAGACAGCCCATAAAAATTAACCACCCCATATTTGGTAGCCTGTCACTTTCTGAGACCTCTCACACATCAGAGTGTGCTTCTCTCTAAATAAATCCACTTCTTACTTACCATTTTCAGTTCCGTTCAGTCACTCAGTCGTGTCCGACTCTTTGTGACCCCATGGACTGCAACACGCCAGGCCTCCCTGTCCATCACCAACTCCAGGAGATTGCTCTAACTCATGTTCATCAAGTAGGTGATGGCATCAAACCATCTTATCCTCTGTCCCTTAATAAAGTTATCTCTTATCACTTTGTCTCTCACTAAATTCTTTCTGTCAGGAGACATCAAGAATCTCAGATTCACTGGAACAATTCTATCTCCTCTCCCTTTTATAATTTATAGTGAAAGTCACTCAGTCATGTCCAACTCTTTGCAAGCCCATGGACTGTGAAATGCTCCAGGCCAGAATACTGGAGAAGATTCCCTTCTCCAGGGGATCTTCCCAACACAGGAATCAAACCCAGGTCTCCCACATTGCAGGTTGATTCTTTACCAGCTGAGCTACCAGTTAAGCCCAAGAATACTGGAGTGGTTTGCCCATTCCTTCCCCAGTGGTTCTTCCTGACCCAGAAATTGAACCAGGGTCTCCTGTATTGCAGGCAGATTCTTCACCAGCTGAGCTACTAGAGAAGCCCATTTATACTTTATAGGGATATTCAAATACACATTTAAAAATTCTGATGCAGTCTTGGTACTTGTTTTCTGGAGAAGACAAACTAACACATATACATGTATACACACATATTAAATATCAAAGAATATTGGAAAAAAACTGAAAAATTCACAATTAATTCAGACATAAATCAGAAAATCAACAAATAAATAACTCTCATATGAAGCTGTGAGTAAGAAACCCAAATCAGAGACAATCAGGGCTATGAATAGACTTTGCCAACAGCAACTGCAAGACCAAGGTTATTCCATGTGTCATTCCTTATTTGCAAATTGTCTGGCTCATGCATTTAACTTGGACTAATACTACAAGATTAGCTTAGTAAATAAATAGGATAATTGTCTTGGATGTTCTAGAGTGAATTTTCATGTCTGAGAGAGAACTAGGATAGAGTCTTACTTAAGCTTACTGGGATGCCATGATTGGGCAAATAGACATCTCTTCCGAAATTATATCTCCATACATAAACTACTAATAATACAAATCATGCCCAGCTTCATTTCCCTCTGAATTTCCAGTTATGTTAGACATTTTAAAACATAATTATTTTCTAAGAAAACTGAATTTTCCCTTAAAATGACAGTCAAGAATTTAAAATATTTCTGAAAACGTACAATACAAAAAGAGGAAACTTAAAATGGGTAACTGAAGGAAAACAAACTTTACGATGGAGATAAGGTAAATTATATGTGCTCATATGTTTAAGTACACATGTGTATTAAATAAATTATAATTTTATATAACTTTTTATTAGTATATTCAGAAAGGTGATGTAAGATACTTTATCTGTTAACCCAGGCAAGATTATTTTGGAATAAAACATGTAGAAACTAAGTATACACTGTTACATATAATAAAATCAAGACTTGAATGAGCTCAAAAATAAAACTTTATCTTTCCTAGTCTCTTCAGATCTCTCTAGAATGTCTAAATAACTCTCAGATTAAGAAGTGGTTTCCAGGGTTTGGGGTGGGGAAACACACTTTCAGCTTGCTGTTAGGAAAACATGGTGTAAAAGTAAAGCCGAAGCGTGTAATTCTAAAACTCTTGGTTGAAGTCTCACACAATTTGATTATAACTGTGTCTATGAACCATTCAAACAGACAAGCCTATGAAGATAGTAAGGATGTGGCACACATATCTCCATTAATTCATAAGATTTCTAAGAATCTCATAATGGAGTAAGTGAAAGTCACTTAGTCATTTCTGACTCTTTGCAACCACATGGAATGTAGCCTGTCAGGCTCCTCTGTCCGGGCAAGAGTACTGGAATGGGTAGCTGTTTCCTTCTCCAGAGGATCTTCCCAACCCAGGGATCAAACCCAAGTCTCCCACATTACAGGCAGATTTTTTACCATCTGAGTCACCAGGGAAGCTCCCTCTAATAATGGAATGAACTCCAATAAAAATTATAGATAACTCACAGTGTTTAAGAAAGCTGTGATAGTACACACACTGCTATTTGAACTAAAAGTTGGAAGAGCTTATACAAAGTAAACAGATGCTTTGGAGCTCCAAACTACTAAGGACAGTAAGCAGACAGTGAAAAATCACTCTCTTGCAAATCTGGGTTACATTTTATGTTAAAGGAATTTTAATGCAAATGGTGGAACCCAAAGCCCACAGGATGATTGAGCACTAATTGAGAAACTGGCAACATATGTCAGCTTGGGTTTCAAATGTGCCACTCTCATTTTCTTGCCTGGAGAACCCCATGGACAGAGGAGCCTGGCAGGCTACTTTCCAGGGGGTTGCAAGAGTCAGACACCACATAGCTAAATCACGACCACTGACTGTTGAATGCTTTGTGCCCCTTCCCAGCTTCCCCTTTAGAATGAGAAAGTCTATGGCAGTTTCGTTATATTGATCCCACTATTGAATGTTGAGATGAGCAGGAGTAAATACCTTGACAGGACTTCTGACTAAAAGGAACGGTATTCAAGGAGTACCACCCCAAAAGTTATATGCAAGAAGCCTCATTTTTCCCTGACTCTGAATTAGATGACAGGATCCTAAACCTCAAGCCTGATACTAATGTAATCCATAAGACTTTTGAGGATCTTAGGTGGTATGGATTTTAAAACACATGTGGGAAAAAAATAAATTACTTGTGGTCAGAAAGCTAACTGTGACTGTTTTTAAATACTTCAGTAGACCACTTGATACCTCTTTCATCAATATGGAGGTCTACTTTGCCTTTCTTTGAATATAAACTGCTTTTAGCAAATCACTTTTAACCACTGGAAGGTAGCTGATTGTTATTGTGTGACTTGAGAGGCCTGTTAGCAAAAACAGCTTCTGCCTGTTCTGTTCTGTTGAGATAGTTTTGTTTTACTTTTCAAGTGGCCATGGATTACACATCCAATTTTCCTGCTGCTGCTCCTACTGCTGCTGCTAAGTTGCTTCAATCGTGTCCGACTCTGTGCGACCCCATAGACAGCAGTCCACCAGGATCCCCTGTCCCTGGGAGTCTTCAGGCAAGAATACTGGAACAGGTTGCCATTTCCTTCTCCAATGCATGTATACATGCTAAGCCGCTTCAGTCTTGTCCAGCTCTGTGCAACCCCATGGACAGCAGCCCAGCAGTCTCCTCCATCCATAGGACTCTCTGGGCAAGAATACTGGAGTGGGTTGCCAGTTATCCTAACTTATGCTTTCCTGATAGCTCAGTTGGTAAAGAACCTGCCTGCAGTGCAGTTTAATCCCTGGGTCGGGAAGATCCCCTGGAGAAGGAAATGGCATTCCATTCCAGTATTCTTGCCTGAAAAATCCCATGGACAGAGGAGCCTGGTGGGCTACAGTCCATGGGACACAAGAGTCAGACACCACTTAGCTAATTTCACTGCATTTCAACAGTTAAAACAGCATAAATCATATTCTCCAAGGTTCAGTGAACTAAGGCAAGGAATGTGTATCTTGGCAATACTGCTTACAGTTAATTAATACAATGTGATTTGTGATGAAGGTGGCCATAGATCTGAATACAGGAGCATAGAGACTAAAATACATGCTGCCTAATAATAATTATTTTCTAACTCAGTCAATGCACACATGCTTGGTAGAGACCTAAGGGCATTTGAGATAGTATAAGTTTCCAACCAGTCCATTCTGAAGGAGATCAGCCCTGGGATTTCTTTGGAAGGAATGATGCTAAAGCTGAAACTCCAGTACTCTGGCCACCTCATGTGAAGAGTTGACTCATTGGAAAGGACTTTGATGCTGGGAGGGATTAGGGGCAGGAGAAGAAGGGGATGACAGAGGATGAGATGGTTGCATGGCATCACTGACTCAATGGATGTGAGTCTGAGTGAACTCCTGGAGTTGGTGATGGACAGCGAGGCCTGGTGTGCTGCGATTCATGGGGTTGCAAAGAGTCGGACACGACTGAGTGACTGAACTGAACTGAAGTTTATATAAATAGGGAATGAGCTGGAAATGCCTGCATCATACGAAAATCAAGAGTTATCTGTATTTTGAAACTTACAATTCTTTAAAGAGTTTCATTTTATTATTTTTCCTTTTTAATGTATTAATTAATAAATTATAGCACAGGAATTGAATCAGAATATGCTATTAACTTACCTATCAATATTTATTTGACTGCTAAATTTGAACTTAAGCTAAAAGAGTGAATTTGTAAATCATGAGACTTAGCACGCATGCATGAACAATTTGGCATTTAATACAGCAAAGTAAGAATAAATAATCATTATTTAGCCAAGAGGCTAAATAAATAATAGAGAAGTGTCCTGATTCTGATCTTTATACATATTCTTCCCCTTTGGACTTCCCTGGTGGCTCAAACGGTAAAAAATCTGCCTGCAATGAAGGAGATACAGGAGATCTGGGTTGGGAAGATCCCCTAGAGAAGAGAATGACAACCCACTCCAGTATTCTTGCTTGGAGAGTCCTTTGGACAGGGGAGCCTGGTGGGTTAGAGTCCGTGGCATTGCAAAGAAGTGGACATGACCAAGTGACTAACACTTTCACTTTTCCCTTTTCTCCACTAAAGGATAATAGATGACAACTTAGAAGAACCAGAACATTTGCAAGTTTCTCTGATTACTTCTCATAAATCTTCATATTGGCAGCTGGAGATACCAGAAACATGAGATTTTAAATAAAGTACAATATTTCTACACAGAAAAAGAAAATATAATCTAATTGTTTAACTCCCAAGTTTCTAGTTCTGACAAAGATCCTATTTTAAACAAAACAAAGAGCTCTTTCTGTGTTGTTGATTATATAAAAATCAAATAAAATGAGCAAACCTGTATAAATATCCATTTTATGTGTTAATGTTCGTAAATGGGAGCTGATATCTCCAGTTTTGATTGTTTCCATTATGCAGTGAAAGAAATACTCCGGAGAAATGAAAAGATTTCTAACACAAAGTGCACGGTGTGAGTCCATTCGGCTGACCACAGGATACTGCTACATCTCTGCTGGATTAAAACTTCAAACCCATTAAGCAGAGCAGAAGCACTGTAACTTCCCAAGTCAAAAGTTCAGCAGGGAGTGTTTCAGGATGCTTCCTACCTCTAATTTTCTCTAATAACACAGATGCAGTTGTCATCTCTTAGGGCACAGTGGTCAATAACTGCCGTGATTCTCTATCCATGGCCAGTCAGATAAGAACCTATTTTCTCCACTAACTGGTGAAGCAGCAGTGATTCTGAGTGGGTTGGGGGGAGAAGAAAGGTTGGCTTAAAATATATTGTGATATGTTTTCATTCTGAAGTCAGCAAAGATTACGCTAGAGAAGCTATGTATGGTGCTGTGTCACCTTTGAACTTTTGGTGTTCCCTGCTGATTATAGCTAGCTCTAAGGTGGGACAAAACAAATTAGTGACATTTTGTGAGACTGACACTTTCGTCTCTTGCCATATGGGATAACTGAAGAACTGACTAGGGAGTGCTTTCTAATTTTCTGGCAGTGGATTTAGCAAGCAGTTTTCTAAATGCAATAATCTTTGAAGGCCATGTAATGATCACATTTTCTGAATCACTGTAACAGACAAACTGCTTTAGAAAAACAATAGTTTTTATCTATCTCCCCATAGACTACCCACAATTTTACTATCTCTATGATAACTTTTATGTATATGTATGTGTACTATCTAATATTAATAAAAACAGTAATTGCTGATCATGCTGCCACTCCAGTATTCTTACCTGGAGAATTCCATGGACTGTATAGTCCATGGGGTCACTGAGAGTCAGACATGACTGAGTGACTTTCATTTTCACTTATGAAATAGAAGTATTCACTAGAGAAAATTAAGTCAAAGGAAGGATATATACACATAGAGTAGTGTTAGTCACTCAGCTGTGTCAGACTCTGCGATCCCACGGACTGTAGCCCACCAGGCTTCTCTTTCAATGGGATTCTGCAGGCAAGAATACTGGAGTGGATTGCCATTCCCTTCTTCAGAGGATCTTACCAATCCAAGGATCGAACCTGGGTCACCTGCATTGCAGGCAAATTCTTTACCGTTTGAGCTACAGGGAAGACAGATATATATATATATTCTTAAATATATTAAAATGTTTTATGTAATTCTCATACTGTTTTTGGAGACTAAAGTACAAACAAACATATATATGAAAAATACTATTTTAAGTAATTATATGTGTTATTTAAAATTATGGATAAAACACATTTATCACTATGAACAAAGTTAGTGGAGGTGATGGAATTGCAGTGGAGCTATTTCAAATTTTGAAAGATGATGCTGTGAAAGTAGTGCACTCAATATGCCAGCAAATTTGGAAAACTCAGCAGTGGCCACAGGTCTGGAAAAGGTCACTTTTCATTCCAACCCCAAAGAAAGGCAATGCCAAAGAATGCTCAGACTACCAC
The DNA here is from genome assembly GCA_006410675.1 of Oreotragus oreotragus. Lineage (NCBI taxonomy): Eukaryota > Metazoa > Chordata > Mammalia > Artiodactyla > Bovidae > Oreotragus > Oreotragus oreotragus. The sequence goes on from SJYX01010978.1 coordinate 130,157, forward strand.
ACAATTGCACTCATCTCACATACTAGCAAAGTAATGCTGAAAATTATCCAAGCCAGGCTTCAGCAGTATGTGAACCATGAACTTCTAGATGTTCCAGCTGGTTTTAGAAAAGGCAGAAGAACCAGAGATCAAATTGCCAATATCCACTGGATCATCAAAAAACCAAGAGAGTTCCAGAGAAACATCTATTTCTGTTTTATTGACTATGCCAAAGCCTTTGACTGTGTTAGTCAACTTGCACAGTCATGTCTGACTCTTTGCGACCCCATGGACTGTAGCCTACCAGGCTCCTCAGTCCGTGGGATTTTCCAGNCAGACATTATTTTTTGGAGCTCCAAAATCACTGCAGATGGTGACTGCAGCCATGAAATTAAAAGACCCTTATTCCTTGGAAGGAAAGTCATGACCAACCTAGATAATATATTCAAAAACAGAGACATTACTTTGCCAAGAAAGGTCCGTCTAGTCAAGGCTATGGTTTTTCCAGTGGTCATGTATGGATGTAGGAGTTGGACTGTGAAGAAAGGTGAGCACCGAAGAATTGATGCTTTTGAACTGTGGTGCTGGAGAAGACTCTTGAGAGTCCCTTGGACTGCAAGGAGATCCAACCAGTCCATCCTAAAGGAGATCAGTCCTGGCTGTTCATTGGAAGGACTGATGTTGAAGCTGAAACTCCGATACTTTGGCCCTTGATGCAAAGAGCTGACTCACTGGAAAAGACCCTGATGCTGGGAAGGATTAGGGGCAGGAGGAGAAGGGGATGACAGAGGATGAGATGGCTGAATGGCATCACCAATTTGATGGGCATGAATTTGGGTGAACTCTGGGAGTTGGTGATGGATAGTGAGGCCTGGCATGCTGCGGTTCATGGGGTCACGGAGAGTCAGACATGAGTGAGCTACTGAACTGAACTGAAATGAAAACACATTTTTAACGTATTAAACATCCATTTACAAAGTTTAAATGGTATCAATACCCAGCCTTATAATAAAATTTTAGATCCCAAAAATTATATCATCACATTTCCAAATGACCTAATTGTACATATAATGTGTATACATATATATAAATATTCATTACATACATATAATAATATATATAAACCTATGTTTATGTATAAATGTACATATACATGTTATTTCAATTTAGAACTTCAACTAATGCCCATTGATAATAGAGTTTTTAACAGAAGTCTTTAAATAGAAAATGGCTCTGTTGAATAAATTCCATTTATAGTTCTTTTTAGAATAATATTTCTATTATAATTTCCCATCAGATTTTCTCTCAATGAACTACAGTATCAATATTCTGAAATGTAACATTCTAGTTACAAATATAAAAGCCATATAAATCCAGCAACACTTTAAATTATTTCCAAATCTAATATAAATAACTCTTCAGGTTTTACTGTTTCTGAATCCTGATAAACTTGATTACCCTTACTTTTTCACTCACAAAAGAAAGCAACACTGCTCTACAGTAGTACCTTTATCAATTTATTCACAATTTTTGTATGTGATATTTAGAGAAAACATTGATAATGAGTTAGAATTGCTCAAAAATTACCAGTAGAATTTTGTGAAATATTAATAAAATTTCATATTAAATATTTTCATCCCATGTATGCATTTTTTCACACCAACTTAAAAGTTCTCTAAAACTATAGTAAGAGATATAGAAAATATTAATGTACAAAGACAGAATTAAGGAAAATACAATAATGAATTAGTGATATTGACAATATTTTGAGGCTGGCAATAAGGTCCAAGTGTTTGTAAATCATAGCATAAATAAAAATGTCTGGACAAGAATATGAGTAAAGCCATTTAGAGAGCAGCAAACATCCTCAGGATTGTATTCTGTCATCCTCATCTTCAAAAGAAGGAGTATTTTTTTTAACCTTTTAAAAAATTGATCTGTAGGTAATTAAGAATGCGATATTAGTTTCAGGTGTACAGAAAGTTGACTCAGTTATATACATATTCTTTTCAGATTCTTTTTCATTATAGGTTATTAAAATATATTGAATATAGTTCCCTGTGCTATACAGAAGGTCCTTGTTGTTCATCTATTTTGTATGTAGTAATGTGTATATATTAATCTCAAACTCCTAATTTATCCCTCCCTACCATCTTCCCTCTTTGGTAACCATAACTTTTCTATGTCTGTGAGTCTATTTCTGTTTTGTAAATAAGTTCATTTACATCATTTTTTTTAGATTTCACGTAGAAGTTATGACATATGATATTTGTCTTTCTCTCTCTGACTTACTTTAATTAATATAATAATGTCTAGGTCCATTCATATTGCTGTAGATGGCATTGCTTCATTATTTTTACTGGTATGTAATATTTCATTGTGTATATATACCACATCTTTTTATCCATATCTTGGTTATTGTAAATAGTGCTGCTGTGAATACTGGGGTGCATGTATCTTTTTGAATTAGCGTTTTCTTTGCCCAGGAGAGAGATATAAAAAGTAGAATTACTATATGATCCAGAAAAGAGTATTTTTGCTGAGAAACTGACAGAAGAGCCTCCATCGCAGTTTATTAGCACATTGGAAAGTGAGTGAATCTGCATATTCCTTCAGGATATCCCACATACCAGTTGCTACTCCTCCTCAGTCTGGAATTCTGACAGCCAAGTAAGTGTACACAAGTTCTTGTGCACACTTATTCATCCAAAAACAAACATTTAGGAATAGATTGGAATACTTCCCCTCTCCACAACCCAGGAGAATATGAATTACTCCTAAAAAAAAAAAAAAAAAGTCTTGTAACTAGTGATGCTTAGGTATTCCCTTAAAAATAAAGCTGCTTTCTGTTTAGTCACTTTGCTGAAATCAATTACTGTATAATTCCCACTACTAAACAATAATTTTCCAGTATTTTAATGTAACTTTAAATGTGTACTGGCAGCAGAGGATCACCAACCATTAAAGACTAACACTTTTTTTTTTNAACTAGTGATGCTTAGGTATTCCCTTAAAAATAAAGCTGCTTTCTGTTTAGTCACTTTGCTGAAATCAATTACTGTATAATTCCCACTACTAAACAATAATTTTCCAGTATTTTAATGTAACTTTAAATGTGTACTGGCAGCAGAGGATCACCAACCATTAAAGACTAACACCTTTTTTTTTTGTATTTATTTATTTTTTTACATGAACTCCCAAACATGAACCCCCCTCCTACCCCACATCATCCCTCCAGAACACTTTAAAAAAGTGTTTAAAAGAAACAAAACAGAAATCAGGTGGAAAAGTAGATAATTCAGGAAGTAGACAAAAATAATCTTAAACATTTATTAATATACAAAATATGAAATAATGTGTAATCATGGAATAAAAATAAAGACTTTCACCAAGGAGGATATATGGATAGTAAATAAGCATGTAAAAAGCTGTTCAAGAAGATGTAAGGGTAACAAATAAGCATATGAAAAGATGCTTCATGTCATATGTCTTTGAGGATGTGTAAATTAAAACAACAAGTTACAACCACACATCTATTGGAATGGCCAAAACCAGAACATTGACAATACCAAATACAGAAATGTGAAGAAATTTGTGCTAGTTTTGCTGTTGTACCTCAAACTGCAAGTTACTGCTGCAGTATATGTTAAGTACTTAGTTAAGAGGAAAACGCATTAAATCTGTAAAGATATTTTTGGGGGACAAGGGAGAGAGACTACATTTACACAATTTTTATTTGTAGTACACTATTATAATCATTCTGTTGTTCAGTCAGTTCAGTTCAGTTGCTTAGTCATGTCCGACTCTTTGTGACCCCATGAATCACAGTATGCCAGGCCTCCCTGTCCATCACCAACTACTGGAGTTTACCCAAACTCATGTCCATTGAGTCGGTGATGCCATCCAGCCATCTCATCCTCTGTCATCCCTTCTCCTCCTGCCCCTAATCCTTCCCAGCATCAAGGTCTTTTCCAATGAGTCAACTCTTCACATGAGCTGGCCAAAGTATTAGAGTTTCAGCTTCAACATCAGTCCTTCCAATGAACACCCAGGATTGATCTCCTTTAGGATGGACTGGTTGGATCTCCTTGCAATCCAAGGAACTCTCAAGAGTCTTCTCCAGCACCACAGTTCAAAAGCATCAATTCTTCAGCACTCAGCTTTCTTCACAGTCCAGCTCTCACATCCATACATGACCACCGGAAAAACCATAGCCTTGACTAGATGGACCTTTCTTGGCAAGGTAATATCTCTGCTTTTTAATACACTGTCTAGCTTGGTCATAACTTTCCTTCCAAGGAGTAAGGGTCTTTTAATTTCATGGCTGCAATCACCATCTGCAGTGATTTTGGAGCCCCAAAAAATAAAGTTTGACACTGTTTCCACTG
>SJYX01010978.1:141402-157354 GCA_006410675.1 Oreotragus oreotragus
TGGCATCTGGTCCCATCACTTCATGGGAAATAGATGGGGAAACAGTGGAAACAGTGTCAGACTTTATTTTTTTGGGCTCCAAAATAACTGCAGATGGTGACTGCAGCCATGAAATTAAAAGACGCTTACTCCTTTGAAGGAAAGTTATGACCAACTTAGATAGTATATTCAAAAACAGAGACATTACTTTGCCGACTAAGGTCCATCTAGTCAAGGCTATGGTTTTTCCTGTGGTCGTGTATGAATGTGAAAATTGGACTGTGAAGAAGGCTGAGCGCCGAAGAACTGATGCTTTTGAACTGTGGTGTTGGAGAAGACTCTTGAGAGTCCCTTGGACTGCAAGGAGATCCAACCAGTCCTTTCTGAAGGAGATCAGCCCTGGGATTTCTTTGGAAGGAATGATGCTAAAGCTGAAACTCCTCATGCGAAGAGTTGACTCATTGGAAAAGACTCTGATGCTGGGAGGGATTGGGGGCAGGAGGATAAGGGGGATGACAGAGGATGAGATGGCTGGATGGCGTCACTGACTCGATGGATGGGAGTCTGAGTGAACTCCGGGAGTTGGTGATGGACAGGGAGGCCTGGTGTGCTGGGATTCATCGGGTCCCAATGAGTCGGACACGACTGAGCGACTGAACTGAATTGAACTGTTTGTGTTAGTCTTTCAGTCATTACTAACTCTTTGTGACCTCATGGACTGTAGACTGCCTGGCTCCTCTGTCCATGGGATTTTCCAGGCAGGAATGCTGGAGTGAGTGCTATTCCCTTCTCCAAAGTATCTTCCTGAAACAAGAATCAAACCCAGATCCCCTGCATTGCAGGTAGATGCTTCACCATCTGAGCCACCAGGGAAGTGTAAAATAGTTAAAATAAGTTTTACCTTAGGATTTGATTTCTCTCTGAAGACTTACACCCATCAAAAGCACAAAATGAAGATTTTCTTTCTGCCCTTTTCTATAGTCCTTCTAAACTGAAGATAGAGATTTTTGAGTTTCTCAGTTTTCTCAAGGGCCTCAGTTACTAGACCCATGGGAAACTGTTATATATTGTAATAAAGTGGTGTTGGGAGACATACTGTTAGTTTATATATGTTGAGCTTGAGTTAAGCTTAATACTTTTGGCTTTGACTGGCTATTTCCTGATCCATGTGAAATCAGAACTCCACTGCCCAGAATCCACCACCTAAGGAATTAAATCTTAACTGAAAACACTCTTTCATCAGGAAGCTAATTTGTAATTCCTACAATGAACTACTATTGTTGTATAACAAAAATAATTTTTTAAAGAAATCTTTTAAAAGGCTAATTATGGTACTAAGGTTGTGGTGGGAAACAGTGGAAACAGTGTCAGACTTTATTTTTTGTGGGCTCCAAAATCACTGCAGATGGTGATTGCAGCCATGAAATTAAAAGACTCTTACTCCTTAGGAGGAAAGTTATGACCAACCTAGACAGCACATTCAAAAGCAGAGACATTACTTTGCCAACAAAGCTCCATCTAGTCAAGGCTATGGTTTTTCCAGTAGTCACATATGGATGTGAGTTGGACTGTGAAGAAAGCTGAGCATCGAAGAATTGATGCTTTTGAACTGTGGTGTTGGAGAAGACTCTTGAAAGTCCCTTGGACTGCAAAAAGATCCAACCAGTCCATTCTGAAGGAGATCAGCCCTGGGATTTCTTTGGAAGGAATGATGCTAAAGCTGAAACTCCAGTACTTTGGCCACCTCATGCGAAGAGTTGACTCATTGGAAAAGACTGTGATGCTGGGAGGGATTGGGGGCAGGAGGAGAAGGGGATGACCAAGGATGAGATGGCTGGATAGCATCACCGACTCGATTGACAGGGAGGCCTGGCATGCTGCGATTCATGGGGTTGCAAAGAGTCGGACAGGACTGAGTGACTGACCTGAACTGAACTGAACTGAACTGAAGGTTGTGGTATCTTAAGGAGGAAGAACTATCATCTGTGTAAACTTTTTTTTTTAAATTATCTTCGAATGTGACATTGTCTCATTCACATTCTACATATTTTTAACTTTCCAGTCTTGTCTCTTCTAACCATTAGGCATTTTATAATGCACACTCTCTCCTTTATTGCACATTTCCAATTTTTAAAACTTCTTGATTTTTCTTTTATTCATTTTTATTTCCTAGTAATCTTTTCCTGAATTGAATATGTACTTGCTCCCTACAGAAGTGTGATGACATCCAATATTTCCTCTGAACAGAACTCCATTAAAAAAAAAAAACAAAAAACTATCTAAGCAATATTTATGTGTGTTCCCTGACACTCTATTTCTTTTATCTCTGTATTTTTCAACCCCACTAAGATCTCAAGTTTTAGTTATCTCTGAGGGCTACTACTGGTGTTTTCCAAGTTTCTTTTGCAGGTACTCTGTGAAAAATAACATATTCTTTCCCCACTGCACATTCACATAATCTCACCCTCTCCTAGTTTTTGAAATACTACAAACACATACATATCCCTTTCTGCCATCACCTTTCCTGCTCCATAAAGGAATGGCTCTTTCATCTGAATTAATATGCTAGTCACTCATCCTGAGATGAGAAGCATGATCAAGTGGAGGTGTCCCTGGAAGAGCAAATTCAGGGCTTATCACTAGTTCAAAAGCTGCATGTTTTTCTGCTCTGTTGAGCTTAAGGTGAGCTTGATCTTATTCCAAATATATTCCTTTATCCCCAATAAAACCAGCTCCCTCTTTGCTTCACTTTGGCTAACAAGCTTATAAATATATTTGTGAATTATTAACCTAAATGACTAAGACCATGACTGCCAACATGAAAAAGAGTTCCTTCCAGAGGGAAGATCCTCTCAGTATATGTCATATTTGCTTGTGGATGGAGAACCATTGAGAGACCTTGCGCAATACATCTGAACTGATCTCTTTCCACATGGGAATTGAAATTGAGAACTGTAGTTATATTTGCATCTTTATTGCCCTGCATGAACTTGCCTCACACATCTCACTCTTTGTTTAAAAAGACTTCCTTTTTCTGCAAATTGCAATAGAATGCTAGCTATGTAGTTGATGTAAGCAAATTTAAATCAGGACTCTGAATTCTTCAGGATTTTCCTAGTGGTTCATTAGTTCAGACTCTGTGCTTCCATGTAGGGGACACAGTTTTGATTCAATCCCTGGTTGGGGAACTAAGATCCCACATGCCCTCATGGGGTTCCCCCCACAAAAAAATACTATTGCTATCCATCTAGCCACATAGCACTAAGGACAATGGAGGCAAATTAATAATGCTGCCCAATGTAGAATAAGTACAATTTAAAATAAAATATAGTTCAAAATTTAGAGTATATTTAGATCCCCCAAATTTCATGCTTAGAGAACTCAAATTTTAGAAACAAGAAACTGATTTTCTATTATTAATTATTGTTTATTCCTTTACTTTAAGCTTATGATATTAATTACATAGCCTGAAAATAGTGCTTAAATTTTCAGTGCTTATTTATAATTTCCCTAGTTTTCTTTCCCTGGTCTCCAGAATATGTTAGTCATACTCATGCAAAAAGACATAATCTATGTGGAAATAAATGAATGATAATTTTAAAAAGGTATTCACTAAAGCTGACTTATTGCAATTTAAGATGTTTACCATCCCTCCTTTGTTTTTGTTCTTTTTTTATTTTTATATTGTGCTATCAAAGGAAACAGATTCTAGATAGGCATATGAAAGTGCTGGAAGCCCAGATATTAGTCGTTTATCCTTGGTAATCACCTTCAAGCTCTTCATTCACTTCAGGCAACTACAGACTGTCTCGTACTTGTTGTATTTTATTACTTGCATGTACAGGTTGAAAAACTACTTAGCAGAAGTAGGTTTTCACTTGCTGAGAATGTTGGTTTAATTTACACTATATGGCATAGACTATTTTGTGGAAGATGCATCATTTAATTTTCCTGTAAGGAGTAAATTTGTGAAACCTTGGGGTTATGGGCACCAAATATGTAATTATTCAAGCAATGTATGGATTGATTGCATCCTGGATGACTGCCCAGCTGCCTGCCCTGAGCCTAGCATTTGCTACCCTAATTCTATGTTCCCTGATGGTCTTCAGGTGAGACCACTCAATATTAAAAGCTAGACAATTCAATAAATCCTTATTAGATTTTTTAAAGTAAAATTCACATTTTATCACAAGAAAAATTTAAACAAAAAAATTTTTTTTTCTGCTCTCTGGCTTTTCTCTCCCCCTCTACTCTATACTGTACATGTGCTTTATACATCAACCAAATCTTCTCCATGGGCAGAAGTACCTGGTCAACCACAATAAGCAAATGTTAATAAGTACCAGTATGTTCCAAAGCCAGTTCCAAAGCCAGACTTAGTTTCGGAGCTAAGTCTGTATTTGATGCAGCTGTGCTAGCTTAATATATATATATATATATATCTTACATGTACTTTAAATATACCTTGAAAATAACAAAAGAAAGCAAACAAACAGAAAAAAAAAAAACAAAGAAAAACTTTGACTCCCTCTTCTAATGATTCCATCTATGATGCTCATTATTTAATAGATAGTGTATTGAATAACTTGTCAATAAAATTGTTAGAGGAACCACTGACTGAATCTTCCCACCCTAGCCAGGCCCTATAGTAACCACAAGCTACTATCAACTAGAAGAATTTCGGAAAAGTCAAAAGGAGAGAAGAGATGCCAGTTCATATGTCCTACCAATCTTCCAGAATCCTTCTCACTGGAATCCATGTTGACTGGGTGATATGTGCATCACCAGGAATGACTCTGAGTCAGAATGCCTGGCTGGAGACAACGTGGAAACTAACTCCATCACCATAAACCCCAAACTGAGGGCCACATGGCAGAGTAGTTCTCTTGGTTTCCTTTATCCTGCTTCTCTCCCCCTGGGCACCCCTTCCCAATAAAGTTTTTTGCTTTGTCAGCAAGTGTGTCTCCCCAGACAATTCATTTTCTGAGTGTTAGACAAGAATGCATTCTGGGGCCCTGGAAGGGATCCCCCTTGCTGCAATAAGATAAAACATTTAAACGTTGATTTTTCAACACACTAGTCATGGCTGTTACTCAGTTTTTAATTAAATAGTGCCTGGTGATACAAACAGTAAAACTGCACAGTCAAATGGACCAGCCTTACTACTAAATAACACCTCAGAGTCCTAATCTATAGTGTCAGATATTTTCATTGTTCATGGAACCTAGCGGGGCCCTCCCGAGTACAAAAATCTTTCCAAGTCCCCATTTCCTGTTAGTAGGCCTTCCCTGGTTGCCAAAGGGCAGATTCAAACAGTTACTAATTAAAAAGCGAGAGCAGGCAGGAACACAGAAAAGCTGTCATGAAACAACAGTGCAGCAATAAGGCAGAGTCCTAGTTCCTCCTCAAGGGACAGACGCAGCAATGCATCTTTGAGATCTTGCATGGGAACTAAGGCCCCCCACCTTGGCGGGGGATGGTAACTTCAAGTTGAGCACAAAAATCCCGGAACACTGCCCTGCCACTTCATCATCAGCTGATCAGAAGGAAAGGCATCCATCCTGCAGGCCATACTCCAATCTGTACCTTTAGAATGCTTCCCTGAACACCACTGGGGAGTTTGGGTCCTTGAATATGAGTCACCTGTTCCCCTTGCTTGGCTGCAACAAACCTTTATTTGCTGCAAGTGCTGACATTTCAGTTTGTCAGGATTTAGCATGCCTCAGGCACAGAAACTTGTGTTTGACAACAATTACTGTGTTTAAGTCACCTGAAATAATACTGGTGGAAATGTTTTGAAAATATTGCTTACATGGAAAGAATTATTGCTGAAATGGATAAAACAAGGTTATTCAGGACAGGGCTTAGTCATAAGTGTGTTTGCTGTACCATTATGGTTATCCTCATGTATGGGTGTATGTGAGAGCATGCATTGCATGAGAGATAAAAGCTGATGCTTTAGGTTGGGTTCTCAAGCAAGTCTTTTTAATTAATTAATTTTTGGCTGTGCTGTCTTCCTTGCTACACGTGGGTTCTCTCTAGTTGCAGAGACTGGGGGCTACTCTCTAGCTGTGGTGCATGAACTTCCCATTGTGCTGGTTTCTCTAGTTACAGAGCACAGGATCTGGAGCACATGGACTTCAGTCGTTGTGGTGCACCGGGTTCAGTTACCTTGAAGCATGTGGAATCTTCCTGGAGCAAGGGTTCGAACCTATGTCCCCTGCATTGGCAGGCAGATTCTTAGCCACTGGACCATGCCCAAAGTCCCACAAGCAGGTCTTAAACAAGAATTTGCATCCAAGGGACTTCTTAAGGAAGTGCTTGAATTTAGATTGATACGGAAGTGAAGGAAACAGAGCAGGCCTGGGAAAAAACTGAATCAGTTTGTGACTTGGGAAAGCCCCAGCACAAGTACCCCCTGCTCACTGCGTTTGCCAGAACATCAGTCCCATAGCTCAAGAGCAGCAACTAAAAGTTGAAATACGTTGCTATAGACAATAGAAAAGTCTTTAAAAATCAGAAGATGGGTACACACAAAGAACAAAAGGGCTTCATTTGGATAAGGGTGGAGAGCTGATATGTCAACTTCACTCTGTAGATGACAGTAGAGAAAACGATCTTCCTCACTTATAATAGCATTTGACTCTTCACTGTTCCTGCCACTCTCCTTACCAGCGCAGCATCTTTCATTACTCAAATGTAGATAAAAAAGACTTAAACACAAATTTCCTTAAAGAAAGATAAGAAATCTGCTTTAGTATTCATTCAAAGGTGACTTCAACCAGACTCTAGTTTCTTTCTTCACAGATATAAAAGATGGAGATAGAAGGAGAGAGGAAAATTTAAAGAGAGTCATGTCCAGGCTTATGATATCACCATAATTTGTCCAGAACTTTCTTGGTCTCCATTACTATCAATTGCAAATATGGAAATATTTTGTGTCATTTTCTTGTCTTTATTTTTCATGTAATAATAGTCACTTAGTGTACACTGTGTATTGAAATTTTCTACTTATAAGAAATTCAGAGAATGTTTCAAATACAAATGTAAGTGGTCATATTATCCATAATAAAGCCAGTAACCATAATAACTAACATAGAACATTGCCCCTTCTGATGCCATTTAGACACTGCTGCCGTCACCAAGTTCCAGTTTTAAAGAAGTAGAGAGTAGAATCAGGCCTTTTTCTTTCTTTTAAGAACACAGCCTAACATTTGCAAACACTACTTCTATTTACATGACATTTGCAAATTGAAAAGCAGAGACATTATTTTGCCAACAAAGGTCCGTCTAGTCAAGGCTATGGTTTTTCCAGTGGTCATGTATGGATGTGAGAGTTGGACTGTGAAGAAAGCTGAGCGGCGAAGAATTGGTGCTTTTGAACTGTGGTGTTGGAGAAGACTCTTGAGAGCCCCTTGGACTGCAAGATCCAAACAGTCCATTCTGAAAGAGATCAACCCTGGGATTTCTTTGGAAGGAATGATGCTGAAGCTGAAACTCCAGTACTTTGGCCACCTCATGCGAAGAGTTGACTCACTGGAAAAGACTCTGATGCTGGGAGGGATTGGGGACAGGAGGAGAAGGGGACAGCAGAGAATGAGATGGCTGGATGGCATCACTGACTCGATGGACGTGAGTCTGAGTGAACTCCGGGAGTTGGTGATGGATAGGGAGGACTGGTGTGCTACGATTCATGGATTTGAAAAGAGTCGGACATGACTGAGCGACTGAACTGAACTGAACTGAATCCAAGGATATGATTACATAATGGCTGCAAGCAAGACTGAGAAATGTAAGAAATGTAAGGTCAGTCACTGCAGAAATCAGAAGTTACTATTATTGCAGTGAAGAAGTGGGGATATCAGCAAACAAATAGCAATATGTCCAGTGAACAGTTTTCTTTTTCTGGTGCATATGATTGTTTTCTCTTTTTCTTAGTCATACTGCTTGCTATTGTTTTTATGTCTGTTTTGATTTATTACATTATACTTGCTTTATGGTTCATTAGCTTCAGGCTTGAGTTAATTCTAGCTATAATCCTGTGATTACTTATTTGTACTTTATCTAGTTTGCAATATCAAAATCAGAGTAATTTCATTTCTTAAAAGGACACAAAGTCTTTTTAGCTATAATTTTTCCTTCAGAATCCCTTTAGTCTCCTCTCACAGCATATTATATGATATGCCTCATTTTCAGTTATTCTGGGATAATTTATAGTCTTAACTTTCCAAGATTGTTGTACATGATTGAAATTCCTTACATGTACATGGGAAAAAATCTTAAGCATGTCATTTAGGACCATAGGCAACATGGACCCAACTTGTCATATTACCTTTTTTACTTAATTTTCCTACTTTGTCTTTATTTTTTTCACTATAAATTGTTAAAAAAACAGCATAGGAAATCTCTACACTTAACCATGAACCATTTTAATTCTTGATGCATTTTTTAAGCTTCATAATATTTATTGGGTTTCTTGGTTTCTCTGAACCTTCACGCATTTGCTAAGAAGTAATCAATACAGCCTAACTTTTGAAAAGACTATTTGTGACAAAAAACACAATGAAGCACCTAAATGCATGTTATTACAGAGTGTGGGGGGAAATTAACTAATTTAACTATTTGGAAAAGGACTTAAGTGCATGAAGAAATTTAATCATATTTTCCCAGGAAAATTCAGAATTTTGTCATGAAAGTTTAGGCCAGATTTTATCATGGTTCTTCTTCTTCTTTTTTTAAAAAATATTTCTACATTGTGTTTTTATTTAAAATTTCTCAATTATTCATGTTCTGTTATTCATTATCTTTTCTGTAAATTCTTATACATTGATCATGGTGACATTTTGTGTTTACAATGTTTTGTCTTCTCTCAGTGTCAGTGGAAAAGAAAATTGATAATGCATATTTAAAATATTCATCATAATCCTGTCTTGAATTGTTGTAAACTACCTTTATTTTTGGGCTTCCCTGGTGGCTCAGTTGTGAAGAATCTGCCTGCCAATGCAGAAGATGCAGGTTTGATTCAGGGTCAGGAAGATCTCCTGGAGAGGAAAATGACAACCTAGTCCAGTATTCTTACCTGGGAAATCCCATGGACAGGTGGACTATGATCCAAGGAGTTGCAAAAGAATTGTATGTAACTTAACAACTAAACAACAACAACCTTTATATTTCCAATCCTCACTCCTTGGTTTATGACATTAAAATGAAAGCTATACTGGATCTCAACATTTAGTCTTTGTCTTTCTATACTACTTAGTTTCAGGTGCTTCAGAAGATGAGTTTTGTAGATCAAGAGAGTAGTTAAGTAATTCTACTTAATTAAGACATAATAATACTTAATTAGGACCTAAACTATTACCAGTTTCTAGCAGTCAATGAACATCCCCTGCTGGGATTTTTTTTTTTTTTTTTTTTTTTTTTTACATGAGAGCTTGTGGCTTAGAAGAGGGAGTAATGCTAAGAGAAAATGAGTCTTGGGTTTCAGACTACAAATGTAGTTTAGGACATACAAACAACTTCTTAAATATTACAGACTAGATTTTACACAGGTTTAACTTTGTTTTCATTTGGTTTTGGAGGCCAAGTTTTGATTTTTGCATTTTTTTTTTCCAAACTGAACAACTACTACACTTTGTGGGAATAAAATTCCAGCTCAAGGAGACACAAGGAAACTAAGCTGAGGCTGGATAGTATTTAACTATATATGAAACACTGAAGAGTGCCTAGATTTTGCTAGTACTGCATTTTTATTTCTCTGACATTTTTCTCCATAGAGTAAAATATTCTCCGTTCTGCTCTAATGCAATGTGTGTATCCCTAAAAATCACCAAGCTATGCAAAATTGCGCAATGAAATCTCATCATGGTCTATGGGGGAGAAAGCTCTGGTACACAAGTGAAAATTTCATCATTGACGCATAAAAAGAAAAAGATATAAATTAATTCAAAAAGTGTAGCACAGTAATATACATTAACTTGTTAGGAAATATATAGATATTATTCTACAATATATATGGCATCTCACCTTGAATATAAACTGAAGCTTGCTTGTAAAATTGAAACCTTGTGTCCTGTGAGCTATGGTGCAGTGGTGGAAGAATAGTTTTCTGTAATTGGACAGAAAGGTGTAACAGCACAAGCGCAAGGGTCTAACTCAAAAAGTATATGGCGAAGTGATGTACATCATAGATATTTAGAGCTTGCTGGTCAGTTTTGTGCATTCCTATTCCTCTCAGGTCAGTCTGGTGCAGTTTGTTGCATTATTTCCATGGATGATTTATATTTTGGAAAGAATTATTACAACAGAATTGCCTCTGTGTGTGTGTATTTTGCAGTAGGCACAGAATGCATAAAGGCATATCTGAGTCACTGTTGTTTTAACTGGTATTAGAAGATGAAAAAAGTCAATAAAAGGAAAATTTAAGGATAAGGATGGAAGGTAGAAATGTTCACTGCTCACTAGCCCTTATAGGCTTGACATTGGGAAACAATGAAATTAATGATGTATGGCTTAAATAGTCATAAATTTATTCATGTTAAAGGCATGAATTTATGAAGTATCAAACAAAGGCAAAACTAATATTTTGATGGGAGTTTCTTGCTATTGGAGTTTTGAGTTTGTTTGTCCTGAGTCTAAAACAGTTGACAAAGGTAGGTTAGCAATCCAGGAAAGTTCTTTTCTGTTTCTCATTTCTTCATGATAATCCTAAATAGTGTGCTGATCCACAGCTGGAATGAAGTGGTTTAATAAAATGATTCATTAAATTTGCATTCTAGTTTTTTAAAACATCAATTTAGCTAGTAATTACCATCACTTGAAGGGGTGAGAGTAAGTACAGTTTTCGATTTTTAAGACATGCTCTGTTTCTACTGCATTGACAGGTTCTTAACCACCTGAGCCACCAAGATATGCTTGTGTTTCTTATCAAAATCATTGATGATGTTGACAAGAACTTATAATTATTTTTGTACTATTGGAAATGAAACAACTGATAAATTTGGAGCTGGAAGAGTTCAGTTTTAGATGGCAGCAAGATATTTTGATGGGAAAAAGTCCACAATGAGGTCAATGGGGGCAGGGGGTGGGTGGTAAAACCTCCCAAACAAAGTTACAGTTATAAGTTACCAATTTAGAAATGAACTGCCAAATGATTGCAGCCTGGAACATTAGAATGAATTGGATTATCAATTATTTTCAGCCATTTGGGGAAACATTTCCAGCTTGAGTGAAACTAGGGCTCATTTTATTACTGTTGTCATTTTCAAGTCTAACCCTCAGTTCAGTTCAGTTCAGTCGCTCAGTCGTGTCTGACTCTTCGCGACCCATGAATCGCAGCACACCAGGCCTCCTTATCCATCACCAACTCCAGGAGTTCACCCAGACTCATGTCCATCGAGTCTGTGATGCCATCCAGCCATCTCATTCTCTACTGTCCCCTTCTCCTCCTGCCCCCAATTCCTTCCAGCACCAGGGTCTTTTCCAATGAGTTAACTCTTCACATGAGGTGGACAAAATACTGGAATTTCAGCTTTAGCATCATTCCTTCCAAAGAAATCCCAGGGTTGATCTTCAGAATGGACTGGTTGGATCTCCTTGCAGTCCAAGGGACTCTCAAGAGTCTTCTCCAACACCACAGTTCAAAAGCATCAATTCTTCGGTGCTCAGCCTTCTTCACAGTCCAACTCTCACATCCATGCATGATCACTGGAAAAACCATAGCCTTGCCTAGATGGACCTTAGTTGGCAAAGTAATGTCTCTGCTTATGAATATGTTATTTAGGTTGGTCATAACTCCTCTTCTGTCTGAATTTGATTCTACTCATGCAAAAAGCAGGTTGGCATATTTATTGGGAACATTCAGGTTAAGTTTCATGGTAATTGAGGGCAGATTGGTGCAGATTACTAGGTTTGCTATATATTTTTGATTTTCATTTTGAGTACCCACAAGTTATAGTTGTGCTCTGCTCAGTTGCCTCAGTTGTGTCCGACTTTTTGCAACACTATGGACTGCAGTCCACCAGGCTTGTCTGTCCATGGGGTTCCCCAGGCAAGAATACTGGAGTGGGTTGTCATGCCCTCCTCCAGGGGATCTTCCCGACCCAAGCATCAGATCTGCATCTCCTGTATTTCCCACATTGCAGAGAATTCTTAACCCACTGAGCCACCAGTACATTACACTCTTCAATCTCACTGAGAAATAAACTTTTATTTGTTATAGTCTTCTGTGCTGTCTGCACCACCTCATTCTGATGAAATGTAAACATACATCCTGCAAATTTTTTAGGGCAAAGCTCAATGAATTACTGATATAAAATAAAAATTAGCTGAACTACTAGTTAATGGGGCTTTCCTGATAGCTCAGTTGGTAGAGAATCCCCTGCAATCAGGAAACCCCAGTGTGATTCCTGGGTCAGGAAGATCCCCTGGAGAAGGGATAGACTTCCCTTGTGACTCAGCTGGTAAAGAATCTGCCTACAGTGTGGGAGACCTGGGTTAGAATGTGGGAGATCCTTTGGCTTGAAAGATCCCCTGGAGAAGAGAAAGGCTACCTATTCCATTATTCTGGTCTGGAAAATTCCATGGACTGTATGGTCCATGGGATCGCAAAGAATCAGACACAACTGAGTGACTTTCACTCACTATTTAATGAGGTTTTTTCCTTGTGTACTTTCTTCCTTGTAAGTGAAAACCACAGAATTGTTACTGCTAAGTGTAGTCACCATGCCATTATGATTATATTATTATTACTATAACCATTTTAAATATTGGAGCCCCAGAACTTATTTGTCTCATAACTGGAAGTTCGTACCCTTTGACCTGAGCTTTCCCGTTGGCTCAGCAGTAAAGAATCCACTTGCAATGCAAGAGACACAAGAGATGTGGGCTCAATCCCTTAGTCGGGAAGATCCCCTGGAGGAGGAAATGACAACCCACTCCAGTATTCTTGCTGGGAAAATCTCGTGANCTTTGACCTGAGCTTTCCCGTTGGCTCAGCAGTAAAGAATCCACTTGCAATGCAAGAGACACAAGAGATGTGGGCTCAATCCCTTAGTCGGGAAGATCCCCTGGAGGAGGAAATGACAACCCACTCCAGTATTCTTGCTGGGAAAATCTCGTGAACAGAGTACCCTGGTGGGCTACAGTCCATGGAGTGGCAGAGAGTCAGATATGACTGAGCAACTGAACACACACATACGCTTTGACCTACATCTCCTTATTTCCTCCACCCCACCAGCCCCTGACAACCACCCACCTTCTCTCTGTTTCTGTGAGTATGGTTTTTTAAGTGTACTCTATGGACTCTAGCCCACCAGGCTCCTCTGTCCATGGGATATCCCAGGCAAGAATACTGGAATATGTATATGTATTATGTATTATATATATAATAATATATATATATTTATATATATATATATTTCTTTATCCATTTATCCATTCAAAGACACTTAGGTTGTTTCCCTACCTTTACTATTGTGAACAATGCTGCAATGTACATAAGGATGCTAGTGAATATCTCTTTGAAATAATGATTTTGTTTTCCTCTTGTATATACTCAAAAGTGGGATTGCTGGATCATGTTTTAGTTTCATTTTCTCTTTTTTTTCTGAAGGACCTCCATATTGTTTTTCAGAATGGCTTTACCAATTTTCATTCCCACCAACAGAGTATATTCATTATTATTATACCTGTCTTTTTGGATAATAGCCATCCTCACATATCCTGGTAGGATATGTTTTATCTGGTAGGATATGTTTTATATCTTACCAGATATTACAAATAAATAGAAAGATATCATGTGTTTATGGATTGGAAGAATTAACATTCTTAAAATGCCCATACTATCCAAAGCAATCTACAGATTCAGTGAAATTCCTATCAAAATTCCAAAAGTATTATTTACAGAAATAGAAAAAAAATCTAAAATTTATATGTAATCACAAAGATCCCAAATAGCCCGAAGCAATCATAAGAAGGAAGAACAAGGTTATAGGCAAAACACTAGATTTCGAATTGCACTACAAAGCTTCCATAGTGGAAACAGTATGTCACTGACATAAAGAGACATAGACTGGTGGAACAGAGTGAAGAGCCCAGAAGTAAACCCATATATATATGTAAACAGTCAACTGATATTTGACAAGGGAACTAAGAATACACAGTGCAGAAAGAATGGCATCATTAATAAATGATGTTAGGATACTGGATGTTCACATTCAAAATAATGGTTTTGTTATTTTACATAATTCACAAAAATTAATTCCAAAGACTAAAATGTAAGACTTGAACCCCCATCCTCCCAAAAATTCTCCTAGAAGAAAACTCAGAGGAAAAGCCCTTTGGTGTTGGTCTTAGCAATGATTTTTTTTTTTAATATGACACAAAAAGCACTAGCCTAAAAAGCAAAAATAAAGACCTACAACCACATCAGTCTTAAAAGCTTGTGCATAGCAAAAAAGACAGTCAACAAAAATGAAAGGGAAAGTTACAGAGCAGGCAAAAATATTTGAACTCATGAGTTTTTAGCAAAGAAAGATTTATGCTATTATCTCCCAGAAACATGAACCTATCTTTGCCTATTTTTTCACACTGAAGTTTGTTGATTTAATCTACACCTACTATAAAGGACAGCATGCTTTTTTCTTTTTTTTTTTTTTTAAAGGAAAGCTATTTTCTTTGACTCACAACTTTCTTCAGAAAGTCATGAGGATTTTTTTACTTAAGTATAATTTTTTCCTCTTTTGAGTATATAAGCTGATATATTAACACCTGAAAAATAAAACTATTTGTCTTCATTCTAGGTAAAATGCAATAGAATCGCTGGTTTTCTCTGGTAGAGGACCAAGTTCAATTGTGTTTACTTTGCAGAGATTTTAACTTGAAGATAAAATTAACAACAAAGATGTATTTAGTTTCACAGAAAACATTTTAACAAAATGAGACAGAAAGCTATATATTCTCTGATAACTTTTGCAGTGTCTGAAAAATGTTTGAGGAGCAAAATCACATAAGTGGAAATCTGGTATATGACTTTCATAACTGTTGGCTCCTTTCTTCCTTCTGAATTTCTACCTAGGTCTGACTTTTTGATGATTTCAAGCATGCTGAAATATTGATCCTTAAATTACAATTTTAATTGAATTGAAATATTCTTTTATCTATTTCTAACTAGTCAGGGATTAAAAAAATTCACACCTAAAAAAAATTATGTGACTTTTTGCTATTTTCTCAGAAAGAATAACTGTATTGATTAAATGGTGGGAAAGGGCAAGGGGGGAGAGAAAAAATACCCCTCCTAACAATGTAAACAATTTCCTTTTTTTAATTGAAGGAAAAATTTTTCTTCTAGGTTTAATACTTACTGGATACATTTTATAAAATTTTGAAGCTGTATTAAGCCAAATGCCTGGGAAAACTATACAATTGGTAATTGCTCTGATTGTATTTATACAGGGAAATAAATACAGACTGTGTATTGAATTCTCTGAAAGTCATGATACATCTCAGATAAAGACTCTATGGTACTATTGATATTATTAATATTTTATTTTTTCCAGAGTCAGCTTCTATTGAAACTTCAATAAGCTGTTCTACTAGTCTCTGTATAGAACTTGGCAGGGGTTACAGCTAGCAGTTGACAGCAGCTGAAGTCATTTCTCTTTGACAGAATCCATAAAGCCAAACACTGTAATAACTTCCCTGATGGAATTTTACTGGTGAAACTCTTTGTCTTGTTACCATTGCTATTCAATTCCAACTGGGTCTTCACCTAGCGGGAATGATAATGATGCTCTGTGGTTTCTGTTTCCACCTGTGACCTCTGATCAACTGGAGAGTGGCAAATTTTCCTCAAAATGAATTTGATACTGGGAAAATTATGCTGTCAGAGAAAGTCCTCTTCCTCTAAGGACCTCTCTGGCTTTCTACAGGAACAAGAGGCAAACTCATCCTTTACCCGGTGCTTTTTTTTTTT
>SJYX01010979.1:22276-58924 GCA_006410675.1 Oreotragus oreotragus
TTCCACTGTTTCCCCATCTATTTCCCATGAAGTGATGGGACTAGATGCCATGATCTTCATTTTCTGAATGTTGAGTTTTAAGCCAACTTTTTCACTCTCCTCTTTCATCAAGAGGCTTTTTAGCTCCTCTTCACTTTCTGCCGTAAGGGTGGTGTCATCTGCATATCTGAGGTTATTGATATTTCTCCCAGCAATCTTGATTCCAGCTTGTGTTTCTTCCAGTCCAGCGTTTCTCATGATGTACTCTGCATATAAGTTAAATAAGCAGGGTGACAATATACAGCCTTGACGTACTCCTTTTCCTATTTGGAACCAGTAAACAGGGAATTAATTTGAAGTTAATTTTAAACTCAAAGCCAGCATAGGAGTGAGGTCACAGTGAGGGTCAAGCATGAGAGGATCAGCACGTATTCAGGTTACTCTTGGACACCAGAGTGCCTCCTTCACCAATCACCAATCGAGAAAGAATGGTGATGTGATGCATATGAGTGGGGCTGCAGAATTAATAAGGGTAGAAACAGGTTCACTCATTAAATACTTTATACAGCTAGTCTATTCAATATTCACATTCAAGTTCAACAGAAACTTAAGAATCTATCTAAACACACACACAGACATACACATACATCTTTGGAAAAAATTTTCACCACCTGCACCCCAATTAGTAATTTCTTTTCTCTGTCAATCTTGTTATGGACACCTGTCACAACAAGAGTAAAGGAAAATATATATATTTATATAATTCCAGAGTCAGGTGTTTTACAAATAATTCCTTCAAAATCTAATCAAATTTTGAACGAAAACAAAATTCAGAACTAGACTTTTTAGGCTCACAATTGTGAATGTTAATATATAACATAATCTAAATTTTTAGTTAATACAAAAAATTTTCTATGTTGTTACCATGAGCTGGGAACTATACCAAGAATGTATTATCTCCTTTGATTTTCATTTTCAACAATTCTTTAAGATACTATTACTGTTCACATTTTACAGGCAAAGTAACTAAGATTTAGAAAAGTTAGATCAACTTGCTGAGGTCAGAGGCTTAGGGCATAGAAGAGTTAAGTCTGAAGGAATCTAAAACCAAAATTGGTTTACCAATGCATTTCTCACAAACCCCCTAACATTTTTATGAACCATAATTAAGCAAGGCATTCACAGATATAAAACTGATAGAAACTACCTGATAACATTTTACAAAGATTACCATCAAATGCACTTAATGTACTTGATTGGGTCTATCCTTGTGGCAAGCAAATATACAATTTTCTCAATATTCTCATGGACTACAGTGTCATCCTAACTTTTGAATTGTCCTCCTAATACCCAGCACATTACTAAAGTTACCAAATTATTCAAGTCTCTAACTGGATTCACTTCTGCAAAAGTTCTCACAATTTTCTTGGGCAAAGTTGAGTCTTTTCCACTATCATCTGTGGCAATGTATGCATGTCTCCATTTGAAGTCCTTGCCACAACACAATGTAATCATTTGTTTATGGTTTTGGCTACCTCGGCTTCCTTGCTGGCTCAGATGGTAAAGAATCTGCCTGCAATGTGGAAGACCTGGATTTGATCTCTGGGTTGGGAAGACCCCCTGGAGGAGGGCATGGCTACACACTCCAGTATTCTTGCCTGGAGAATCCCCATGGACAGAGAAGCCTGGTGGGCTACAGTTCTGGAGTCACAAAGAGTCGGACACGACTGAGCGACTAAGCACATACACAACTCATGAGGCTATAAAGTCCCCCAGACCAGAAAACACCATTATTAATATTATCAATGTCAACTAAAGTATTAATAGACCCATTCATGTATTGTTGTTCAGTTGCTAAGTCGTGTCTGACCGTTTCAGACCCCATAAACACCAGGCTTCCCTGTCCTTCACTATCTCCCAGAGTTTGATCAAACTCATGTCCTTCAAGTCAGTGACTATGTTAATAAAGATTGATAAAAATTAATTCACATATTTAAATATTATGCATTATCAACGACTGGCAGAGGCTATGACACACTCTCATTATTAACAATGAAATTATTATTGTAGCAGCATACTCTGATAATGACTCTTAGAGGGAAATAGCGTAGCACATTAGGTCAAGGGACAAACAAGTTTTTTAAAAGTTCAATGATACTAACATGGCCCTCCCCACTGAGGCTAGCCTACCAACCAGAATAGACACTCACAAAAGTCCTTATTGGATAGATGGGAATTAGCACACTTAGAAAGTTCTGCCTAGTGTTTATCTCTTCGAGGAAGGCCTGACTCTCTGGACATTCGTCTCACAAGAATGAAAGCTGGGATAATGCTGTTACAGTGGTCTTGTTGCCCTGTTGTTGTTTAGTCACTAAGTCATGTCGGACTCTTTGAGACCTCATGGACCGTAGCCTGCCAGGCTCCTCTGTCCGTGGAATTTCCCAGACAAGAATACTGCTGTGGGTTGTCTTTCCCTTCTCCAGGGGATCTTCCCAATCCAGGCATTAAACCCATGTCTCCTGTATTAGCAGGCAGATTCTTCACCACTGAGCCCGCCTGGGATGCCCCATCATTAACACAACTAGTAACAAAATCAAAACACGTAGGGACTCAAAGTACTCATTTTGACATTATTTAAGCCTTAACAAAGAATCAGATATCATAGTTCTGGATCTATGGTCACAGAGCAATAAATGCGTAAATATTAAGAAGCAAGAACTATTTATTTTTTGAAATCTGTGAATCACACAACTATGTTGTGTTGACTTGAGTTATATATATATATATATATATACATATATATATATATGTCTACATAAATTTACATACTGAAAATATTTGTGGACTGAATTACTTAATTAGAGGAAGGGTCATTAAAAATTAAGTACATTCTATATAGTAATAATTCTGCAATAACGCCTGTAATCAGTAAAATGAATTTTAGAAGTTCATATATCTGCATGATTATTTGTCCTATATGTGAATATCATATGGTACTTAATGTATTTATATTAATATACTAACATTTACCATATATTTTATTCACAAATTTTTACCATGTATCCTCTAATATTCCAAAATCTAAAATAGTCTCTATTAATAGCATAGTGTATAAAAATAGATACAAGTTTGTCTTTTAAAGGAATAAGCTGGAACATAAAAGAATACAGTAAAGTCTCAAACATCTGGATCAGACTCCTAGCAACTTAAAGCATCTGGAATGACATAAAACCAGAAGTGCAATTTAAAACTGTGAGGATGCACACACGTGCATGCACACACACATTCTCAGGAATACTTACAACATCATTATTTGAATTGGCAAAACTGGAACCAGCTCATGTACATCAATAAAACAGGTTCAAAAATTCCAACATACAGTGGAATGTATGGTCATACAATAAGATATTATACTGCAATAAAAATAAATAAACTACACACAACAACATAGATGAATTTCACTAATGGGAATGTTGAGCATGAGAAGTCAGACATAAAAAGATGCATACTTTTAATGCAATATGAATGCTGGGCGTTAATGCATGCAATGTCTCAAAACACACAAAATCAATCTAAAGTGTGAGCAGTCAGGAGAGTGATGAACTTCTGGTGAAAGGAAAAGAACAGAGAGGAGGGGACCTGGAGGGCATCAGCAGTGTCTCTTTGTTGACATGAGAGACCATTATACAGGTGCATTTTATTTTGTAATAGCTCACTGAAGAACAGACTTTTGATTTATGCATTTTCCAGATAAGAAGTGATTGCGTATGTATGTGCTTCTGTGTGTGTGTGTGTGTGTGTGTGTGTGATTTTTCAGAGAATCAGAAGTTGCTCTGCCAGGACCACAGGACACTTAATGTAGTGAGAGGACTCCTTTCAGGTGCTATTCTCTGAGGACAAACCAAGCCATCCAATGGAGCAGAATGCTGTGGTGGACCACCCTGGCCGAGCCGGAATGTGCCAAGTTGGTAGTGAGAAGGTACCATAGAAGAAAAAAGAAAAGAGAAATGAAGGGAGAAGAAAATGAGAGTTCTGGACAAGAGATCTGAAAGAGCAAAAGGATTAAATAGAGGTCAGAGACCAAAACGGAGCAAAAAGTAGCAGATGGCCCACATTCCAGCAAGCAGGAGAGCAATCTCTGCTTTGGACTCTGGTGGGGGGGTGGGGTCAGAAAGGGGCAAAACAAAGACACGTCTGCAGGCACTAAGTGTATCACTAGGACGTGGCAGCTGCGTGAGACCAGAGAGACAGGCAAGGTAAAGGTGGAAGAGTATGAACACTTGCTGATTATCTATTGTGTACCAGCCATCCCGTTTCTTGGCTCACACAATTTCCTCACTTAGCCCTCACTGAAACGGTGACGAATCTATTTGCCCTATTTTAACAAATAGGAAAACTGGAATTGAAAAGGGGTTAAAGGAACCCGCTTACCTGAGAAGACTGGATGGAAGAAATGAAAAACAGTCAATCAAACAATACTGGGGCTTTTTCAGAGAATCCACACATCGAAATTGAGTATTTTTATAAGGCAGAACAATGCTCTGTTGAAATGAAGTGTGGCAGATTCTACCCTGACCTAAGGTAATTGCTCTCCTTAATATGTAATAAGGTATTCCATCTCACACATTGAAGAATGATGGGTGTTTCTCATCTTGCACCAAAAGTTAATAGGTAAAAATTCTATTCAGTTTTAAACCTTCCACATGGTTAATATTTTCTTAAGACTTTGGCTTCTATTATCACGTGGCTTCTAAAAAAATGAACAAGCAGGATACAAATGTTAACAGAAAAACTCAAAAGTAGTGTGTGTTAATGTATTTCATGGGACATTTACTATTTGTTTTTTAGGCACAAGCAGACATAATATAATCACATTTTATCCAATGGAAATCACTCCAGGTTTGTGTGACATGATAATTTACCACTATTTCCCCAAGAGAACCACAAAGTCCAAGATTACAGTCACCTAAATGAGCTTAAGAACCTTGAGTTTAAGCAGAGTAAGAACTAGGTGGCTGGCCCCACTTCTTACACTTCCTGGACATCAAAGCACAAATGTTCTAGACATTTACCTGTTGCCTCCAGGAAACAACTAGAGGTATAGATGAGATAAACTGTGAAAGGAGCGGCACAATGCCTAGAGAAGAGTGGCCCTATGTTGTTTTATTTAAAATTAACTGCTTCCATGATTCTTTTGAGGCTGCCCAGGTGGCTCAGGGTTAAAAATCTGCCTGTAATGCAGAAGACACAGGAGACAATCCCTGGGTCAGGAAGATCCCCTGGAGAAGAAAATGGCAACTCGCTGTAGTATTCTTGCCTGGGAAAGCCCATGGACAGAGGAGCCTAGCAGTCCACAGTCCACCAGGTGGCAAAGAGTCAGACACAACTGAGCACACAGCACACACTTCTTTTGAACTTTTGGTGACATGACATTTCATAGTGACAGTTTTACCCAGTTATTTCAAAATCAGATAACTATGGAGTTCACCTAAACAAACAATACTGGGATCTAGTAAGATTATCTTCACACCTGCAAATGACGACTTGGTTATTTAGGCTACATATCAGGTTTGATTCAGAAAGTAAAATGCTATTACCAAAATGACTTCATGAAAAATTTAATATATCATGTGACATCCAGTCCTTTTAATCTTGTTAAAATATTAAGAATGCCCTATTTTAAGGTTGAAATAGAACAAATTACACTAAAACTGAGTCATGATAGAATTCTCCAAGAAAACTGTAGCCCGCTAAGTAGGCTGCCATATTCTGGAGGAAAAAAAAACAAACAAACAGGTTGTAGGTTCCCAAATATCCTGCCCTGGTTTATGAAAATAAAAATGGAATTTTCCTTCACAAAGTATCACCAATATGGTCCAAAGGAGCTAAAAGAGTAGGTGAACTCTGGAAGGTAAGGCCTGTAGTCCACAGTAGGAATGCTGAAAAAAAATATACGAAATACTCTGATAATACTAACAAGTTAAAAGACACCATTACTCAAGAATACTTATTGATGACCAGGAATACTGCTTGAAAAAGAACCGTTTTAGTCTGATTCAGTAACTTAGAATAAAGTTAGTCTTGTCAAAATGCCCTATAACCTATCCCCTTGTACATCCTTAACTCTCATGAGAAAACTCCAAATGTTTATCCAAACAAGCTGTTACCTGAATGTTTTTCCCAGCATCCATGGTCAAGTGTAAGT
Organism: Oreotragus oreotragus; assembly: GCA_006410675.1. NCBI lineage: Eukaryota > Metazoa > Chordata > Mammalia > Artiodactyla > Bovidae > Oreotragus > Oreotragus oreotragus. Next base: position 28,461 of record SJYX01010979.1, read on the forward strand.
GCAGGCATCAATGTCCATCTAGCACTGAACCTTATGTTTTTGTCCAACCAAGACAAAAATGACCATATGCTATGATGATTGATGCTTATACTCAGGAATGAATTAACATCACATATATTCACCCAACATGTATTTTTGTGGGCGTTGAGTTAGGTGCTGAGAATTAACTGGGAGGGAGGCAGACAGGAAGCCCGTCCTCAGTAAGCTTCTACTCTAGTCACAGAAAAAAAAAAAACAAAAAAAACAGGCAGCTGCCTGATCCAGAACTGGTATCAAAAGAAAGAGTTCTAGGGGTAAAACTGTGTGCAAACTAAAAGAGCAGAAGCTGTTCAGGCACGAGGGTGAAGGGAGTCAGGCAGGAGAGAGAGCAAGTGGCAAAGGCCATCCTGTCTTTAGAGAGAATGTGACTTCTTAGTGGAACTGAAGGAGGCTTTGAGGTATTAGTCATTTCAGTGGCGTTTTCGTTGAAATTTCCAATTCTGTAAAATAAAGGAAAATGCATAAATGCTGTGGGAAATTTCTATTTTTCTGGAAGGAGTACACAGTTCATTTATCTTCCATGTTCACGAAACTTTAGATAAGCTCTTCCATCCAAAGTGTTTACTACTGGAACATGGATAAAGCTTCTATATGTTATGGAAAAAGCATTACTGTGATCAAAATAGCTTAATATCAACAATATTGTCTCTGATTTTGGTGCAGTTTTTATCATCTGATAAGACAGTGCCAACCATCCTAAGGTTTCTTATCATAAGCAATTAGGTATAATCCCGGAAACAGGGTCACTATGTTCTGGATTAATTTATGTTCATTTATATATTAATCTATTAATGGTAAGTGCATATAATTTACTGAAAACTGATCTCTTTGCAAAAGCTTGATATTCTGGCTATAAAGCCAAAGTTGACACATTTAATTCTCAATAAAGTTCCTGTTTACTCTGCCATGAATGCAGAATACTAATGGTTTAAAAAACCCTTCTGGTTCATCAGATTGGAACATAAAGTACCACAACAAGACCTGAATACCATGGCTACATTCTGCTTATGGACAAGGACATTTCATACTAAAATTTCTAATCAATTAATTCACTTATGTAGTTTAAATTTATTGAGCACATAGTATATTTTAAACGATGCTGCTAATGACCAAAAGGGAAAGGAATTTTGAAAGAAAATGATTGCTTTCTAAGAAACAAGCTTCCTGTATCAAAGAAAGTTCACAGTAAACATCTCAATAAAAATACAGGATGACATGGGATTATGCACCAAAATCAGCAGAGCAAACAATAAATTCCTTTGGAGACAAACAGTTAATTCCTAAATGTCCACTAATATTTTTATGAATGTTATTATTATCTCCACTATTAATTTCACTCATAGTAAAAGAATGTACTGTGGTCAAGAGCAGTAGAAACATTTAAGGTAGATCAGAGTGAAGATGATCCCTAGGAAGAAATAAGAAATGCACAATTCTAAGGAAGAGAAAACAGAACTGCAGCAAATAGGATGTAAAAGAAACAGGGTTACTCTCCAATACAAACACGTCAAGGGAAGAGTCTGCATCACTAAAACATGTGGTTACAAAGGTTTGTAAGATAGAATCTTGCATCCCAGTTGATGAGGCTAGAGCACTTGTAGAAAACAGGAACCCACTTGAAGTTTCCAAATAGAAGAGATTAAGAAAACCAAACCAGACATTGTGTAAAGTGTCCATTGAAGAAAAGTGAAAAAGGAATTCTGTCACATATGTGAAAAAAAAGTAAAATGTATTTCAACTCTGATCATGAAAGAATTAAAAAAAAAAACAAAACTCAGAAATATCTTACCAGTAGAGACGAAAGGGTGAGGTTATTGACATACATTTGTGAAACATTAATGATACTAGATTCCCTTGGCATTTCTGTGTTACTCTGTATTTCTACAGCTCAAATTGAGAGTTATTACTTTCAATACAATATTTTACGTATCTGCTCCAAAATTTAAATTCCTGCCTGGACAGTGTTTCCCTTTGGTCATTCATACTGATAGTCTCATGATCAACTGTATGAGCCATAAACGAGTAGGTACTGCTTAGTTTATCTCTTGAGTGGACTTATTGATGTTATTTAAATTTAGTGAATACGCTTCTGAGGTTATTGAAATGGTACAAATATCAACCAGCTCACTAACCTAGCTGCTGCTGCTGCTGCTAAGTCGCTTCAGTCGTGTCCGACTCTGTGCGACCCCATAGACGGCAGCCCACCAGGCTCCTCCGTCCCTGGGATTCTCCAGGCAAGAACACTGGAGTGGGTTGCCATTTCCTTCTCCAATGCAGCAAAGTGAAAAGTGAAAGTGAAGTCTCTCAGTCATGTCCAACTCGTAGCAACCCCATGGACTGCAGCTTACCAGGCTCCTCTGCCCATGGGGTTTTCCAGGCTAGAGTACTACTTGACACCTATTTGTTTCTAACTGCGGGTCCATATTCAGTATTTTATTTTAGCCTTGTTTCTCCTGAATCCATTCTAACTCTTAAGTTCTGGGACCTACAGCCTTTTAAAAAGTTTTCCAAAGTAACTTAAAAACAAGCCTTCCAAAATTATCCCAGATCTTCATAGTTCCACTGGGAACTCACTCAGAACCTGGTCAGAAACTCCATAACGATCCAACTAGTATATTCTGACCCATAGAATTCAGTAGTTAAACTAATGGCCAAGAAGACACAATTATTGAAAAATACCATTATACACAACACATCTTGAAATAAAGATTTCAAGCCAGATCAGTATAGAGAGAAGACTTAACAGACCTCAGGTTTAAGGACTAAAGGTCCATCTAAAGTTCCGTTTTACAGCACTACTGCCTGGTTACCACTCCTGTCCCAGCTGTTCGACATCCAGATGGAATCTGTTTTTAAAGTAGGAACACTCCAAAATCAGGTTGCATTTAGACAGAGAANACTGCAGCCATGAAATTAAAATATGCTTGCTCCTTGAAAGAAAAGTTATGACCAAGCTATGCTGTCTAGCATATTAAAAAGCAGAGACATTACTCTGACAACAAAGGTCCTTCTAGTCAAAGCTATGGTTTTTCCAGTGGTCATGTATGGATGTGACAGTTAGACTGTGAAGAAAGCTGAGCACCGAAGAATTGATGCTTTTGAACTGTGGTGTTGGAGAAGACTCTTGAGAGTCCCTTGGACTGCAAGGAGATCCAACCAGTCCATTCTAAAGGAGATCAGTCCTGAGTGTTCATTGGAAGGACTGATGAAACTCCAGTACTTTAGCCATCTCATTTGTAAAACTGACTCATTTGAAAAGACCCTGATGCTGGAAAGAATTGAAGGCGAGAGGAGAAGAGGACAACAAAGGATGAGATGGTTGGATGGCATCATCAACTCGGTGGACATGAGTCTGAGTAAACTCCAGGAGCTGGTAATGGACAGGGAGGCCTGGCGTGCTGTAGTCCATGGGGTCACAAAGAGTTGGACACGACTGAGCGACTGAACTGAACTGAATGAGAGGCAAGATGTACTTCTTGAACAGTTACATTCACAGTCAACATATAATTTTTTTAAAAGGAGGCAGCCAAATATTTGGGGGTAGAAAAAGAGCAAATTTTAGTATATTTCACTTGTTTTTACTTTTTTCAAAAGTCACTGTATTTTTTACTTTTAAGTCAGCATCTCTCTTAAACGGTTTGTGTACTAGAAGTACAGGGTGTAGCAGAATGTCTGGCGCCTATGTCAGTCACTTCATGAGGTAATCACTGCAAATTGAAAACTTTGTCTCCTTTACAAACCAGGAGCCCTTAATATCTTAAAGAAGTTAATATCCAGCAGTAGTAGACTATGTTTATAGTGTCAGAATGCCTTAATTCCACAGTCTATCACCTAAGAATGTCTTAAGCAATAGGAAGATTGGGAAATATTATTTAAATATAATTGTATTTGCATTTCATTTAATTATCAAGTTTATAACTGCTTTCAAAGAAAAGAAATCCTTTATAAGAGGCATTTTATAAAAATTCTTCATGATGGATTGTTAATCTTACGCAGCTCCCTCTCCTAATATCCAACAATATATGCTAATTGGAAAAAGAAACAGGCTCATGGCTAATTGGAAAAGAAACAGGCTCATTACTGAGGTGATAAAACAATGCTCTCATTTTGAAAAAGGCAATTTTTTCATGATGGAGAGTGTACTTTTTTCTAAATCACTGAAGGAAATCAGACCCTCTCCCCACTTCCCTACCTTTAAGAATCTTTGCAACAGCAAAATGATGGATGAGTTCTAAGCTCTAGAAGGGACAGTCAAGCCTACAATTCAAAATTAAACCCACCCATTTGTTAGAGCTCACAGCAGCAAAGAAATCATAGTGCCAATATGAGAATACATACGAGGCCACGTCTCTGGGAAAGACCTTGCAAATGAACTGTGGATAGCAAATCAATCAAATCAAAGACGACCCACAGTATATATTCCAAAGGGTTGAAAGCAATACAATTTCACTTGATTGTCTTCATTTCTAAGGTGTTCATCAATGTGGAAGGATATAGTCTATGTTCAAATGGGGCAAAGCTCTCAGGAAGAGATAACTGATGTACTGAAAACCAACTCTTGGAAACTTAAGGTTCAGGGAGTAATGTTCTCATTTAGATCCAGTCTCTACTACACTGCAGGCATGCCTCTCAGGATCAGAGTCTGACAATGAAACTTACTTACCTATCCAGGTACTTAAGATCAAGCAGTCCTGAGCAATTAGCTTAACTAAACTCAATGTTACTACTGCCTATCTGGGGGTGGGTTGTGGTGGGGAACAGTCTGGATTCATTTGTAGCAAGTTTTCTGTAGAACTTAAATATTTCTGAAGAAATATGGTAAAGTGATTATCCTTCTGGAACTAGATCCACTGACACTGTCACATTAACTCACAGCTTGTTAAATACGGTGCAATCTTTCTATAACATTCTTTGTTTGAGACTAGAATTAGCATATGGGAATTGCTCTTTTCCTGTTAAACTGAAGTCATTACTAACTACTCATCTGTGACATGTACTCTTTCTTGTAACCAGGGATTTTAGCTTCAAAAAATTTAGAAACTGCCACATTGTTTCTTGGCATCGCTTTCCAATGTGACATCATTTACATTTTAAAAATGCCGCTTAAGCAAAAACACTACTGGGTGCCAGGTTAAAGATGGCCCAAAAGCGGCAGCAGGGTCTCTACAGGGACCAACTATGGTTCATTCTTTCAGTCTATACTTTCACGTGCCTTTCATTAGAATCACACGGAATTACAACGAGCTTAACAAAAGCATTTCAAAATGGGTTATCAAATTACTGGAATACAGAAACGGCTTCCAGTTACTAAAGATCTGTACAGGATGGGGAGAAAATGGATGTGGAGAGGAATTTCCAAAATCTAAGGGACCATATTTTTCAATAGGCACATAGTTATTAACAAACATTATATGCTGCTAAGTCACGTCAGTCATGTCTGACTCTGTGCAACCCCACAGACGACAGCCCACCAGGCTCCCCCGTCCCTGGGGGTTCTCCAGGCAAGAACACTGGAGTGGGTTATATATATATATACATATATATATATATACACACATAATAACCATAAACACAATACAAAATACAAATACAGACATGAACCTACTGAGTCTTGTATTGCAGATCACAAAATAAATAGGGAACTGTATCAAAATGATAAAGAAGTTTGCAGAGACTCAGTATCATTCAGACCCTCAGAAAGTCTCATTTGGGAAATTCTTGAATGATTTCTAAAACTTCCTCCATTATCTGAAAATTTGCATAGCAAAAAGAGAAATCCGAGTCATCTCATCAATACAGTCTGCAAGTCCCTAGTCAGAACTTGTGAATTTTTCACTCCAGATATAATTTGACAGCGGCACTTGCCAATGAAAATTTAGGATTAGTGCTCAGTAAGGCTCTCTTTTCTATCAAATAAAAAACAGTTCCAATGGTTCACTGTAATTTCCCCTAGAAACTCTAAGTGATAACTTATGTGTTACTATTGAGACAATTCTTTGGGCGTCTAACCTTAAAAAAAAAAAAAAACTTTATTAATTTTAATCATTTTGTTATTTTTAAAGTACATTTTATAAATAGTAAGGTCTTATCTCTGATGTTAAAATCAGGATTACTTCTTGAGAAAATAAAAGAGAACACACACACTTCGTTTGAAAACTTAGGACACGTGGTTGTAAATGATGTCTCAGAACCACTATACCATAGAATATAACCTACAGCGGCTATGAAATCATATGACTATCTATTATTCTCCTGTGGAAAAACTGGGTGACCTCAGTAGCAACAAATCATTTTTATTCACAAAGTGTACATGATCATGTAGTACTTATTCCGTATACAGAAAAATAAAAAGGTAAATTCTGAAATGTCCAGAGAGAATCACAAAATATTATCTGTGAGTAACTACTCCTCAGGAAAGGGTCTGATCATTCTAACCAAGTCACCACAATCTACTGACAAGTAAGACAGTGATTAATTCTGAAGGGGAATTCTGTGAGGCTCATTGGAGAAGAGGAAGAAATGTCATAAAATTGATACGAAAAGTAAGCTATGAGAGGAAATCTCTGGCTTTCAAAAAAGTCATGTATTAAAAAAAGAAAAGTCCTATATGAAATTTAAGTACCAGTACAAATGCAATTTAAAATAAAAATGAGGGCATAGGTCATGAATGACCCAAAGAATAAGGCACAGATGGGACAATGTGAAAAAATTACCCCAAACATTTCTTTACAACAACTTTTACAACTCAGAGTGACTTCAAATACGAAAATTTATACAACAGAAAATTCAAACATAAGAACTGATGAATTAAGGCATATATTTTTCCAAGGGAACAACACTGGCTAGTCTTTTGGAATAAACTAATTCCCTTCTTCCTTATAATACCTGACAGCTAGAATTCCAGTCTGTATATATCGTAAATACAATTCTTTAGGTTAAAAGTTAAAACAAGGCCTTAGGAATACCATTTTTTAACACTTTAGTGAGTACTCCCATAGTTAATGATATATGAAAATTATAAGGATTAGAAACAGAACAATGATTTTAATTACTATTATAATAATAGATAGTCACACAGGCTTTTGGCATTCACCTAAACTGTTCTATATATATTATTTATGTTGACTCTTTCCCTTGTCCTACAACCTGAGCCCAAGTTATATAACTCACAGCCTATAGATAGGAGGCTGTAAACTAAAGATCTTAGAGACTCTAATCTGCTTTTATTCCATCAAAGCTACTCCATGGATAGGAAAACACAGCTACAACCTATGGATCTTCTTAACGCAGCTGGACATAAACCTAATCTAGACAACTACATGTCCCTGAGATGGCTGAAACCTCTTCATTTCAATTTGTCTTCTACCTAGCTGGTGAAAAAATAAGTTTGAAAAGAGGCCAAAGTCTTCAGATAATTGAAAAAAGAAAAAAGAAACAGAACCAAAAAGGTTTTTAAAAAATATTGTGATGCACATTTATGACCACTGAAGTAATAAATGTTTCCTAAACTCCAGGAGTGGCGGTCCCAACAATAAGTAAAATGCATATTGGACTCAGGCCTTCCCTGGTGGCTAAGCAGTAAAGAATCTGCTTACAAAGCAGGAGACAGAAGTGTGTTCGATCCCTGGATCAGAAAGATACCCTGAGGGAGGGCATGGCAATCCACTCCAGTATTCTTGCCTGGAAAGTCCCATCATGGACAAAGTAGCCTGGTGGGCTACAGCCCATCTGGTTTCAGAGTCCGAGGCAACTAAGCAGGCACGCACGGCAGACTCAGTCTTTATTATTTGTCTATGAGAACCAGTGTTCCTGGTGCTGTAACTTCAGTACTTTATTTTCATAGGGTAATTATTTAGTTTAGAACCTTGAGGAAAGAACAGTACCTACTAATAATTGGTTTAGTATGTGTGGTTGTTTATCGTAAGACTACCTTTTTTTTTTTTGCAACATTTTATTTTTAAAAGATGTCTTATATTAAATCACTTCACATACTTAATGGGTCAGCTTTTTTTCAACCAATCCTCTTGAGTTCCATACTGTCTTACGAAATCAACTTGCGATATCAATTTATATACTCTCCCTAAGGAACTCAGTGTCACCTTAGTCTGGGCTCAGTCATGTCCAACTCTTTACAACCTGCTGGACTGTAGCCTGCCAGGCTCCTCTGTCCATGGGACTTCCCAGGCAAGGACACTGGAGTGGGTTGCCATTTCCTCCTCCAGGGGATCTTCCTGACTCAGGGACTGAACCCGTGTCTCTTGAGTCTCCTGCAAAGATAGCCGGATTCTTTATCACTGAGCCACCAGGGAAATGGAACTCAATACTAGAAATTAATCTGTTACAAGTTAAAAAGGAGGATCTAAGCTTCTTCTTCTTCTTTTTTTTTTTTTCTTTCAAATTTTAAAATTAACCAAGGCTTCAATATACAAATCCTATCATCTAGAAGTTAAAATGTCCCCCTCAGATTCAGTCACATATCAACTATTTTCTTTACATCAGGCATACTGGAGTCATCAAGGCAAAAAGGAAGCAAATGGATATAAATTATATGAATCAATAAAGCTCAATCTTTACTAAATATCTCTTGTAGTAGTAGGGAATTTAAGGTCTACTAAAAGCCGGTCTACTAAAAGTACTGATGTTTCATGATATGGCCTTAATAATATGGGCTTCCAGAAAAGGAAGTTAACTGAGAGGATATAAAAAGCATGACCATAAAAAGAATTAATTTAAAAATAAACTTGATAATGTAGAGAGGGATAAAACTTGATAGGGATCCATGTTCAGCAACTGTCTCCAAATTTGTAATTTAAGAAAAAAATGAAGGTCTCAATTCCCAGAACATCAGAAACAAAATTAGAAGCCTCAGGCACTCCAGAAGGGCTTCACGTGCTTATGAAGACTACTATATTATGATCGAAACTGTGATCTGGTGCATATGACTTTCTTATGTTTAGCTCTTCTTTTTATTTTACAGCTTTCTTCTTCTTTTTTTAAATTCTACCAGTTTATTGCTATCAACCCATCTCCCTCCACCCTCCTACATGCATGCTCAGTCATGTAACCCCATGGGCTGCAGCCCGCCAGGCTCCTCTGTCCATGGACTTTTCCAGGCAAGAATACTGGAGTGGGTTGCCATTTACTTCTCCGTATTTTACTCACAGCTTTCTGATTGAGACTACAGGAGATCCTACCCCTCTGTCTATTGAAGAAGGTTTTGCGTTTAAGTACACATACTTCAAAACATCAGAAACAGAGGTTTAAGCAGCTCCCTGAAAACTCAGTATGAGAAAGTGTGTAACACTGAAAGGCTCATAAAACTTTTTTTTTTTTTTTTTTTTAATTCATGAAAAAAACGAGAACTTCAGTTCTCATCACTGGCGACTGTCTTTCCGTGTTAACTGCACTGGCACCCAGATCACAGGTGAGTCAGAAGATTTAAACGGGAGTGAGGGTTTGAAAACCCATCCTGGAATTGGGCAGGCAGGAGGAAATAAAACGTGAGCGTTAGATCCAAAAAGGGCAAGCCGAAGAAGAAGCAGGGGAGAAGCCAAGAAGGGAGAAAGAGAGTTAGTGGAGAGAGGAAACCGAGTTGGGAAGTGGGGAGAAGGGCAGAGAGGCGGGCGATGCAGACAGGCGGAGGGGCGGGCGGCCGGGCCGGGCGGGACGCGGGTACCGGGGCGGGGAGCGCGGCGCACCCGGCGGGGGGCCGAGGAAGCCCGGCGGCCAGCGCGGCAGCTTCCGCAGGACTTCCTGCGGCAGCACGCCCCCGGCCCGGTGCGGAGCACGCGTGCCCGCCGCGGGCCCCGGGCGCGGGCGACAGCGAGCGCCACCGGTTCACACACAAAGCTCGGGTCGGCAGCTGCCGCTTCAAAGGCAGGGGCCCCCGAAAGCAAGCCGCCTGCTTCCCAGACAACCAACAACTCTGGCGCTTTCTGCGAAGCCCTTAACAGGAGAATGGAATCCTGGTCCTGTGACTGACCTGCGGTTCGGATTTTTTAGTTCTCCTTCGAAATGAAAAGGCAATTTTACCCTTGGCTTTTAGTTCTGGGACCGTTACTAACCACCAAAACACACTGGGGCTTTAGAGTTCATTCATAAAACAGAAATCCCTTTTTTATTATTATTAATCCAACGGAGACAAATCAGCTAATATTTAGATGACAAAAGGTTTTGTTTGTTTATCTGCATGTCCCACCCAACCCAACCTTTGATTTTTCTGTGTTTTTAACAAACAGAAGCCGAGTCAGAAAGCCAGGCTGTCAAGACCCCATTTGGAGCTGGGGCAGTTACCCAGGAGTGCAAATAATTTAAGAAACACACAGCCCAGAGGATCACCAGGACAGCACTGCAGCCCCATGTCATTCAACAACTTCCCCTTACAAGAGTTTGCTGATCACAGCCTTTTTACTGTAATGGAGCCAAGAAGAGGCAGTCACTTAGACTAATATAGACTTTTTTTTAACAGGAGATTACAGTCTCGCTATAGAAAAAATACAAGCTGAACATGAATTATGACGAAAGCTAGACTTAAAATGTCTTATGTATACAGGCGATGGTTTTAGCTCTCCAACAATGAATAAAGGTAGATTAGAGCTTAAGAAGAAAGCCGAATGGAACGATTTTAAGACGACAGTCACCTAGGGTTTCTCAAATCCCTTTCTCCCCCTCGATGAGAAATACAGTAGAACTGACCAAGCCTGAGTGCTTCAGCCAGACTGCCTGGGTTCAAATCCTGATACTCGACTGGTCCTTGTTCGTGGGCTACGCAACTGATTAAATTTCCCTGGGAAATGGGGATGACAGCAGTTCCTGTCTCAGGAGGAGACAAGCCACTCCAGCCCAGTGCTCCACAACTGTGAACCATTATCATCATTTGCAGGTGGCCTCTCATGGAACACTAACCTCTTAGGATGCAGCCTTTCCCAGGCCAAAGTTAGCTCAACTCTGGCCGGGAGTGGCTCTCATTTATTTTTTTAGTGATCAGTGCTCACCAGGCATCCACCACATCAGTTGTGGCTCCAGGTCGCTCATTTCTATGCAAACTGTGGCCAGCCTCTGGGCAAAGTTTGCATGCCCTCTGCACCCTGATTTTCACAAGTGAAAACACGACGACCCATTTAATAATGAGCTCCTTCCCATCACTGAAGGGCAGCACACAGCTTTAGCAGACAGGAAACTCAGCTGGTGCACATGCTAACCAGCTGGCAAATAGACGCATCTTCAACAGAGTCTACTCCTCCCACATAGAGTCTGATAAGCTCCATTTTAAAGGAGCCAAAACATACATTTCCTTCCTCTATTTCTGTATTTAGCAGACACGAGAGCTGGACAGTCATGTCAGGGATTATGAAACTACAATAAAGAGATTTCTAAGCCATCAAGACTACCAGGACAGCAGGACTAAATTTCGCCTACTCACTTCCAACCAAAAATATGCACCCCTTCAGTTGTGGAAAAGTACAGAAGATTTAAAGGTCCCTACTCATTAACTAGAATGCACTCTTTCTAGTTAGGAAAGGCTCTCTCCTGTCACTTAACTATTGTAAATTTCACACAGATAAACTCCAACTTATCTCCTTCAAAAGATTTTTAAAGTTGCTGATAGACACAAGGTGACATCAGAAAACTATGTTTGAAAGATGCAATTAGCTAACGTCTCTAGGGAGCTTCGGCATGTTTTGTTATGAAGGAAGAAATAGACATATACCAGTCCTACAAGTAATGAGCTATCCTAGAAGTAAAGAAATTCATTACATAGATCCTCTCCTTGATTTCTCCTTCATGGTTCTGGGTCCATACAGATTTGGGAATACACAATAATAGCTAGCCTGAATAATTTCCCAGAATTGTTTAAAATAATATTTAAGTGCTTAACAGATTCACATACGAAATCAAAGGGACTTCCCAATTCTCTGATAAAAGAAAGTTTTTTAGTTTAAAAAAAAAAAAAAAAACTACAGAGAGAAGGCCAAGGGTATGGTCTTTAAAAAAAAAAAAAGACTTCAAAAATTGTTCCTTGGTTTTTAAGATGAAGTTAAAGTGATTAGTAAAAATGAAGCATTCAAAGAAGTCTCAGACATTTTTGTTTCAACACAAGAAACATCTCAGCATCTATTATTCAGTTACCACTTTACTGGCCATCTCTCAAGGAGGCATGGATATGAAAAAGAGCAAAGAAGGGTCTAATATCCTCCCATTGCCATAAACCTGAGCTGCCCCAGGCTGCATTACTTATGGCTCTGCTCAGCTCCTGACAAACCCTATTCATCAATATCCTTGTTAGACCTTCCTAAAGTTTAAATCATTCTTGCTCCCTTAACATCCAAACATCAACCACTTACATGTAACTTTCACCGTGAAGCCAGTACATAAACCACAAACATCAGAACATAACATTTCGGCAGACAAATATTCAACATACAGAAGTTAAAACTATATATTTCTGACTCACGACCTTAAAGCCTAATGTTCTCTCTCACATTGGGTTTTTTTCCCCCTTATATACATTTTCCATTTCTTCTATTGTTTAATTAAATTTTTTGGAGTATAGTTGCTCTACAATGTTGTGTTAGCTTCCACTGCACAGCAAAACGAATCAGCCATCCATAAATATATATCCTCTCCCTTTTGGATTTTCCTCCCATTTAGGACACCCCAGAGCAATAAGTGGAGTTCCCTGTGCTATACAGTAGTTCCCTTCAATTGTCTATTTTATACATAGTATCAACAATGTATATGTATCAATCCCATCTCCCAATTCCTCCCAAGGCAACCCTTTCCCCCATGGCATCCATACATTTGTTCTCTATGTCAGCGTCTCTATTTCTGCTTTGCAAATAAGGTCATCTATACCATTTAGTCCCAAGACGGAGGAGCCTAGTGGGCTGCCGTCTATGGGGTCACACAGAGTCGGACACAACTGAAGTGACTTAGCAGCAGCAGCAGCATACCATTTTTCTAGTTAAACATATATGCATTACAGGCACATCATTTATCACTTTTCATCTTTGACTACTTCACAGCACTTCAACTGCAATGTCAATAAAGCACAACAAGGTGGTCTGGTTTTTCATTTTTCTAAAGTTTGCAAAATGTACGTGGGCCTCCCTTCATCTCATTTTCACTGATGCCGTCACACTTGGTTCAAGGACATTAATCAGCAAAAGGCAGAACTTGAAAGCACATTGCAAAATACAACATAAGTTGTAACCAGTCGTACGACATTTTAAAAACAATACATTAGGGTAGACTTCAAAAATGTTTATTAATTATGCAACATCAGATAATCCTTCTCCTCTCTGAAACCTGACAACCCCATTTCACAATTTTCTCAACATCTAAAAGTCTTATGCTCTTCTGGCCAAAGTATTCCCTTCTTAAGTGCCAATTTAATGCAACACTTTTGAGAAACCACTGTATCCAAGACACTGTATAAAGAATAGAAATAAACTGGGTGTGCTTTTATTCTCCTCACACTTGCAATGGCCAAGTGGATTCTGGTGTGGGCTCTACTAAAGCCATAAACAAGTGAAAGCACAGGGCCAGGGTGTTTAAATCTCAGTGAGTAGAAATGAAAAGGCTTCAGGAAAAAGAAATACAGAAGTTATCATTTGAAGAATAAGTAGAATTCCTATTAGTAAGACTGGATGAAACAAAGGCATTTCAGAGGGGAGAGCATGAAGGAAGGTAGGTTGGGGAAAGTTCTGGAACTCAATACTACTTTAAGGATAGAACACATGATACTGTAAAGATGGAACTGGTAAACTGGGAGCAGAGTTTAGGGTCCCACATACCAAGCTAAGGATGACGAACAGATTCATAAAGAAGGACCTATGCACTTGAAGGCCAGCAGTGTGGCTCAGGTGAAGAATCCGTCTGCCAGTGAAGGAGACACAGCTTCAGTCCCTTCGTCGGGATGATCCCCCGATAAGGAAATGGCAACACGCTGCAGTATTCTCGCCTGGGAAATTCCACGGACAGAGGAGCCTGGCGGGCTGCAGTCCCTGGGGTCACAAAGAGTCAGAAAAGACTGAGAGACTAAACAACAATACTGAATTCAGAAGCCAACTCAGTTCTAGAGATGAAGCCCTGGAGTGATTTCATTCAGATCAAAAGGTGCAAGCATTCAATCCTCAGGGAAAACTGCAGCACTTACGAGGAAAGTCAAGGACAGACTAGAGCAAGTGTGGCAGGGAGGCAGCGCCCCTTAAGCCAGGCCAAGAGAGGTACTCAAGAGAATGGCTGGCAGTACCCGATTCATTTAAGACGTGCAGTCAGATGGAAAGACCACTGGGCCTGGCTGCCACAAGGCCACTGGTGTCCTCAGCACAGCGATGTCCACAAACGGAGTCATCTTGGCAAAGTGCACTGAGTTAAGAAATGGAGATGTACATGAAAAAAGCCTCAGATTTAGGCTCTCGATATTTTCCTCACTCGAAAGTTATTTTTACATCTGAGTAGGTTTACCTTTATCTGAAAAAGGGAGACTGGATTCCATATCTGGCTTAGAAACATTCTAATTAATAAATCTCAAAGAGCAACATTTTGACTTTGTGCCATGCCAAGTACAAGATGAAATCCATCTGGAAATAAATGAAAAGTAGCCTTTTGTTTCATTTTACCTTGTTTTTTTTCCAAAACTGTCAAGGGAACTATATCATGTGCCAACTTTTCCCTAAAATCCATCCGCTGCTTAAACCATAACCTATCTCTCAGCTTCAGTAACCATATATTAGCTACACAATTGCAAATGAACTTTTCTGAGATTTCAAGAACACTCTAAACAACTGCAGTTGGATTATAATCCAAATGAACACAAGATAAATGCCATGTAAAACTTTCTATAAAACATCCAGGATACTTTTTGTTCACAATAGGTGCTATGAGAGCAAGCATAAAAATGTTTTAACATTGTTTGAGAAGGCATTTACCAAAAGGAAGCTGAATATATTCAGGCAGAATCAAATAAAATTAATTGTATACTGTTTTATCAGGAAAGCAAATCCCTTAATAAGTGGAAAGAAAAGAAGGAAATTTTAAAAACTCATCTTATTTAAATCTTATCTGTATTTGATATGTTTTAAAAGCCAACAAAAAAGTACTTTCTGATAAACAAAGCTCAGAGTAAGAGCCACTTTAAATTTATTTTGATCAGCAATGCCAAGAGCACAGGGATAAAGTTCCAATCTCCTAAAGTCAAAGGAGAAAAATAGATACTTGGAATATAGGGAGAGAATCAAGTAGAAAAATAAATTCCAAAAATAACATCAAGAAAATCATTAAGAAAGGCTAGGGCAAGATAGGTATACTGATAGCATTTCCTATGGTTTGATTAGGTATACACTGGATATTTAACAGTCAGGCCCCCAAAAAATTATATAAAGAGATAATAGCCAGAGGAAGAGAAGGAGAAAAATCCTAGATATTTATATAATAATAATGGAAGTTTTCAGCCTTTCTCTGTTTTGTATGCTCACTATACCAAAAAAGAGATTTCATGTAGGATGATCAGTGTAACAATTTAAATGGCTCCTTAATCCATTTTAGAAAAATTGCTTTTTAATGTTAAAGGATCATTCCATTACTCTCTGACTTAATTATTTCTAACTGATTGATATAATTTTCCATAAGCAAACTATACCCTTTTAAAGGAATAACTGTGCACAGCCATTTATACAGGATTTTCACATGAATGAAACATTAAAGAAACAAAACCACCATATTTTAAGGGAAAAAAAGAAAAACAATCTGCCCTCTGCCTAAGAAACAAACGGAGGAAAATCCAGACAAACAAAAGCGAGACCAACAGGTGTCTTCACACTGCAGCTCAACACTCAGGTACAAATACAGACCCTGGACCAAACCAGCCCATTTCCAGGGGCAGACACAACTTTCTCTGCCTTCTGAAGCCACTCTGAAAGAGTCTGGGAACGTGCTGGGTCCAATACTTGTCTGCAAGGCATTCATCACAATTCTTTAAAACAGAAATGGAAATGATGGCATGGAGGGAAGTATAAATCACAAATTTCACTCATGAGGGAGTTGCATTAACACTTTAAATTATAAATATAACTATTAGGATTGAAAGATAAAATGAGACAAGGAATTACATAAAATACCTCAGATGTCTAAAAAAGACATTTTTTTCCTGCTTTTTTCCAATGCAACAGATTAAATGATTAAAATTAGCTTACTGCATCATATTGAGTGGGGTCATAGATTAATATGGAATGTTAAAAAATGCCTATAAATATAAATTTATATTTTAAAATATTTCCCTTTCCCTACATGTAGGCTGAAATTTATCATTCAAAAGACAGGATTAATAAGAAAAGCATTTAAAATAAATGAGATTCTTTCACTATTCTTTTGTTAATTTGTTTTTATAAATGCTGAGGAGATTATGTAAAATGCCACAAATGGTTTCTCAACCACATTTTAATAACTAATTGCACATTTCAGGCCTAATCTCACAGATGTTTCTGTAGTTTTCAACCTGCCAAGGGGCTTGTGGGTGTTACAAATAAAGAAATGTCCAGTCTCCCAGTTTCTTAAAAGATAAAAAAAAATCCTTAATTCCAATGGGTTGCTTTTTTAAAAAATGGTCTCAAAATAGATAAATGTTGGAGGTATTTTAAGGGGAGAACAATAATACAAAGTACGTTCTTGTTAATGATTAATTCATAACCAATTCTTCAGTACCAACTGGGTTTTTTATACATGAACACAAAAAGACACCTCTTGTCAGGGGTTTGAAAGAATCATCAAGCCTAGATTTTCTGCTGTAACATTTTAACCTTTCCCAGTAATTTCTAGACTAAATATTTGATTATCATATCTTCATAGATATTAATACAGAAATAATATAGAATATGTTGCTGTCATTTAGTCACTGTCACGTCCGACTCCTTTGCAACTCCCATGGTCTACAGCCCACCAGGTTCCTCTATCAGTGGAATATCCCAGGCAAGAATACTGGAGGGGGTTACCACTTCCTTCTCCAGGGAATCTTCCAGACCCAGTGATCGAATCCGTGTCTCCTTCAATAGAAGGTGGATTCTTTACCACTGAGCCATCAAGGAAGCATCGATATGGAATATACTAACTGACTTATTATATGATCATCAATTTCCCAATGCACATTAATGTGATATTCTATTCTCCCACCATCACAAAAGGAAAAATAAAGATGAATGCATAGAAAATATTAGGCAGGTTTCCTCAACAAGTATCAGAACTGTCTGGTGTGCTACGTATAAATGAGGATGGTGATCAGATGCCAGTTCTAGTTTAGTCTTTTATTTAACTAGCCATGTAACCATGGAAAATCCACTTGATTGTCAGTTTTCTCAATTATAAAATGAGTCGGTTAGAATGGATAGATCTCACGTCCCTTCTATCACTCAAAACAGGACCAAATGGTCACTTTGACCAATACCTGAATTAAAGAAAAACAAAGAAACAATATTTAAACTTGAGCATCAAATATGAGACAGACCAGTCAAGGAAAATCCAGCCATTGAAGAAAGAAATGTTTCATTGGCCAGGGTCTACTTTTCCTCAACAAAAAAATATTAAAAGATTCTCAAGAGTAGATCCACCAGTGCATATGCATGCAACATCGTACACTCGTGCACATGATGAAATGTATCCACCAGTCAAGGAGACAGGGGCACCGACCCACGAAAATTCTCTGACTAAGCACTCCACTGTACATCTAACCTCAGACAGGAGATGAAATTTATTCTCCCCTTAGTTTCCTTGTGTACATGGTTTTATCGATGGAACATTATAAACTAAAATGCACACATACTATCGGGCTCACAAAGTTTGCTCCAATTTTATACAATCATCTTTTGTCAAAATAAAGTTGACCAGCTATTTCTACAAAAGTGTTTATGCAAAAAGGCCCCGTTTTCTCCTACATTAGGAAAAGAAGAAGTATTGTGGAATTTTTTCCTTCTTGATCTATAGCTCAACGCTTTGAATTAAATCTAAAAACACTGTCCAGGATCTTTCACCATATTCCAAATAGGTAATTTCTTTTAAAGTATCTTTTCAAAATAACATTAAGCATGATCTGAAATCATCATATTAGTCTAATTTCACAACAGGTTTTGATTACACCAGGCCAAAAGTTTTGGAAAAACGTTCGCCTGACATCACGGGAATCAAAACAAGGAGGTAGTTAGTTGAAACGTCCACATTTCTACCAGCGGAGACACCAAAATACTGTTAAACACACGGAACCGGAATGGAAATAATGTCCTTTCTGAGAGTCAATTCCACATTCAGGGAATAGTTGGGTAATGTGTTCTGGTTACTAGTTTGCAACTTGGTATCTATTTCTTAGGGCTTGATGCACTTGCTCCAAATGAAAGTACTTCAAAATAGTCTGTAAGATGAATGTGCAAAGCCGCTTCTTCTTTAGGGTAGCAGCCTTATTTGGTTTACACAAAACTATAATTTAAGGATGCCAATCATTTTAAGCAAAGTAGCCTGCAAAAATAAATAAATAAATAAAATACAGGCAACACCAGAGACATTTCGCTTTATACTAAAACATTTCTACAGTAAAATATATCAGGTCAAAATCTCACTGTATACACAGTTGAATTTTAAACCTGCACATTTGAAAATATTTCACATTTTCTTACGAATTTTGGAAAATTCTGTAGGACTATCTTAACACTATTTCAAAGTTGTTTAAATATTCTTTTTCTTTCTCCTTCAACCAAAATTTTTGATACAAATTGCCTAAAGATATAACTGAGAAACAACTAAATATTATGTTATTTTACACGGTTCATAATTTTGGCAACTAACCTTAAAGAATAAATATATGATTTTCGGAAACCACTCCTGTTTGAAGTAAAAATAACTGCATGCAAATGACATAAGAAAGATTTCTACATAGCGTCTCCTTAGAAATGACCAAGATATCTTATCACAGGAAGGTATGGCAGGGAAGCTCAATTTCTGATGCCCTCAAAATGAGTTTCTGAGATAACACACACATACAAGAATAAAAAATGAATGAAAAATTAATTTGCACTTTATGGGAGATAAAAAGGGTTCTATAAGTAGAAAACTCTAAAAGATAAAGTATTTCCTCTCCTTTCTGAAAGGCTTAAAAAAACAAAACTCAATATTTCAAACTTACAAGCAATCCAAGAGAATCTGGAAAATATTTCCCTAAAAACCAATCCAGAATGCAGGATGTCAATTTGAAAATAATGGAAGCATATTTCGTTTTAAAATTTGAAAACTTTTTGAAGACAAAAAAAAAAATCAAGTTAACATCTCAGTGATTAACTCAGGGGCTGCATAGCCAAGAACAACTTTCAGCACTTAAAACATAAAACTGTCAGTTTCCTCTGCTTGGAGACAAAACATACAGAAAGCAAATATTCACTGCTCTATTTTCCTAGACATGAAAGACAGAACTAACTTTATAAAAGGTGATCCCTGAATATTTCTACCTATTTTTATATTTGTGCCACGGTTCCTAAAAATCAGTTACAAATTTCAAATCTCAGAACCATTTTTAGTAGATGGCTACTAACACTTCATTACCCTCCAAACCCTGATGGAAATACAGTCATTTATTGAACTTCACGACAGCTCAAGGCACAAATATGTTAAACAGTCTATGCATGATGTTATTGAATATAAGCTACCATAAACAAGTAAAACTCTTTACTAAAGATATCAAAGGGCTGAAAGCATGACGCTTGGCATTCTATTTCTTGCAAATCTAAAGCATATTGATGGTGAGCATAAGTACTCTCTTCCCTGAATCAAGATACATTCATTTCAAGAATCATCCATGATCAAACGATCAAATTCATATTTACAAACTTGGAATACATAGCGGGGCAGAAGGACTGAGGAACTAAAACTGCCTTATTTTTTTTGCCAGAAATATGTCACAGTTGGTGCTTACAATTGTTGAAAAATTACACCAAAACTTTATTTAATTTCATTGGATGTATTTCCTCATAGAAATGGAATGGCAAAGCCCTGCTCAAGAGCAAACAAGAAAATCAAATTATTAGTTTACAGTATATAAACTTCTGTTTTTTATGCAGCTCCCTCCCCAAAATATAAATATTGTAAAGAACAGAAACAAAAACCCTAGCATTGGCTCATTTTTTTCACTGAAAGGAGAAATCGTTATTCCTCCAAAACCTGAAATATTCGATCCCAAAGAGGAAAAAAACAAACAAAAAATATGGTAATAAACCATAGCACAAAAATTCAGAGGAAGCATGCTTGCTCTCAGCATAATTTTCTTTAGCAACCTGAGATGAACAACATCACGCTGCCCGTGATCTCTGCTTACTCCTCTGTAAACCATCCAGAGGATTTTCAAAAAGGAAAAAATTCTAGTTCTGCTTTCAAATGCCAGATTAACTTACTGGGCCTCCACTCCTGAAGGGAAACAGCACAGTAGCACACCAGAAGCTGGAGGATGCTTTATGTCACGCAAAGCCGGGACTGGTGAGTGGGGCCCCAGTGAGCTTGCTCGAACTTTCCCAAGTACCACAGGCAACGAGGTCAGAGTCTTCCGTGTTAAAAACATATCAATAAGTAAAGCCATCCACAGCAACAGTTCCTTATGTTATAACGGTCTTGTGCAGTATCCAAGTCCCCCTTCTGTTCAGATATACATACTTACAAATCGTTCTAAATAGGAACCGAAAATGGGAAAAACAAAAAGAAGGGACATCTGCTTACACCAGTATCTACCACTCTGTTTTCCATTTCTAATCATCGTTGGTCTCACTTCTTAATTTTTATCATTGCAGTGGAATTATTCAGGCAGTAAGATGAGCATATAAGTAAGTAAACGTTAATGATGATTTACTGAACTATGCTAGGAGTAGCAAGTACAAGACAGGTGTGTCAGGGTGTACAAAAATATGTGGAATGGTAAAGAGTTAAATGTCTGACAAAGTGAACATGCAAGATCATGCACAAACATTTACACATAAAACGTGCACTTTATGATTTTTTACTACTGGCTTGAAATCTTGAGGGACAGCTTTCTTACTTAAAGCTTATCAAAGTACAAAGAAAAAGTAAAATGTAAATAATGAGGGCACTCTTTCAACAACATAAATTGTCTTTAAGAACGGGACATTTCAAAGTAGAATAAACACTGATGGGACAGAGAGTAAAATAAACAGTTTATTGTGATTGAGGTTTAGACGACATCGAGTTTCTTAAAGTAATTTACTACATCTTGCATCCAATGAATGTAAAGCAAATTCGTTCTAAATGCAAAGGAGAAACATCTCCTTACTATCTGCTTATAAATTACAGAAAATGAGGTTTCATATTAACCCATAATTACTTAAATGTGTAATTGCTTACACTGGCCACTTATACCTAAAGTTAGCTTCTAAAATGTACCTAAGTTTGCAAAACTGAGGAGTAAAATTTGCAATAATCTTTAAAAAAAAATACACTGTACTTCCAATAGTAAGTTAAAAACAGTATAGGACATAATCAGTTGTGTTTTTCAATTTAAAATTTAATTAACAAAATTTTAGCAGCTAAATATAGAAAAATACACAATTTTAAACAATCTCAAGGGCATATCTATAAATAACTGGTAAAGAACTATTAATCATTCAATAATGAGACTAAAATGTATAGAGAACCTTTAATACCATGAGCCCTGATAAGAAATTATATATATGTGTGTGTGTATATATATAAATATTACCAGGCTTAATTTCCATCAGTTG
Organism: Oreotragus oreotragus; assembly: GCA_006410675.1. NCBI lineage: Eukaryota > Metazoa > Chordata > Mammalia > Artiodactyla > Bovidae > Oreotragus > Oreotragus oreotragus. The sequence goes on from SJYX01010979.1 coordinate 50,258, forward strand.
AATGGTATTTTAAAAAGTTAAAATGACCTAGATTCTCTTCTCAAAAATATTTCATGGTATCAAAGTAAAGCAGGAACAAATGCCAAAATCTCTTTTAGGAACTTTTGTATGTTCAGAAATTCTTAGTATTACAGTACTGAGAGATAAAACAGGCTGATATGTTTATTTCTACATCTTTCATAGCTAAGGATATGTGAATACTGACATCACAAAGAAGTCACATGTAGAAGTTTGTTTTGTCTTGCCAATCTTATCCCCAGTTCAGAACCAAATTTTTAATTAAATAAACCCTCAAATAGGTGTTGGGATGCATTAGGTAATTAAAGTGGATATTACAAAGACTAAAGTCATTTCAAAAAATATGTAATATGTTAAAATTCCATTCGGTGCCTGTAATGCAAAAACATTCTATACGAGTGAGAATATAGCTCTGTGCATGTGCATGTACATGTAAGCTCACACAAAGTTAACGTGAAGTCACAAAATCATACCCTTCACTTGTGCATAGCTCAGAGGAAAAAAAGCTGAAGTAGATTAGTAATGCTTGGTCCCTTTGCACATGAAGTGTATCATGTAATAGAGAAATTAGATTCCACAAACTAACTTCTGCCGTCTATATTTACACTATTTATAGATGTATCTGATCTCAGATATAATACACGCTTCTATACAGAGAAACAGAACTAGTAATTCACAAGATTCACTGAAAGCCATACTGTAGAATCTACTCAACATTATACATTATAGTAAAAGTGTTTGCTGATTTGTAATTTTCATAAATTCTATCCAAATTCCAGTCATAAAAACTCTGAAACAAAAATCTTTTTCGTTTCTTTTTTTCTACAGCAAAAATATACATAATGTCTAAATAGCATTTGTGGTGTATCTATCATCCTATACTGGGTTCATTCTTGGTTACTATAATACTCAATTTAATAATAAAATATTAATGCTTTTTTTAAAGCACGGGACACAAACATGTAATACAAATGTTTATTATTCTTTATAATTCTACACTACTCACTATCATGAATACAAATAATTAACAGATAAAACAATTATAAATGCAAATAAGAGAACCATGCTTCTATCAAATAAAGGGGAAAAAAATCAGAAAATAAAGTATGGGCCCTTGTATATTTCCCTCTAATACTACTACAGAAGCCTTAAATAGTTGATGGTCTAAGTCATTTGTTTATTTGTGTTAAATAAAGCTAATATATAAGTCAACTTCTGATTTACTTAAAAGTATTTAGAACATTTTACAGAACTTATTTTGACTGTGTCCATTACCTAGATACTGAAGTTGTTGTATTGTGTTGCTTGATGAAATAGAACATACAGCAACCCTCAAAACCAGTATTACGAGCCTGGCAAATAGCATCACATTTGGGTGACGCACGGAATCCATCACCCTAGGGAAAAACGCATTGGATCATAGTACGAAGTCTTTACATGTTCCTTATTATTTCTACATAACGTTTTAAGATGACAGAATTGTAAACTGTAAAGTGCTATTGCATAAAATGATATATATTCAGGAACAGCAGTGTCACTTAACCGCTCCTCTCAATAGAAATTTGGGACTTAAAAAAAATTATCTGCAGAACTGTTTCTTAAAATACACCGAAAGATGGCATTTTTGTATAAGGGTTTTTTTGTGTGTCATTTCTTAAATTCCTTAGTAAATTTAGTGTAGGTGTAAGTACTGTGATCATGATGGCTTTATTATGTTTAAACTCCACTCATTTCAAACTTCAAGACTTTATAAGATAGGTCATGCCTTAAAAGATTCATGGTTTAAAGTATAGAGTTAATTGTTTAGCAAGTGGATTCCACCTTCAAGGTGTATCTTAGTATTACCCATGCACATATACTACATACATAAAGCATACCTGCGAGAGCATGCGCACATATCAGCAGTAATTGAAACTTACCCTGATACTTCAAGCATTTTCAAGTATTCATAGTGCTAGATTTCCTCTCACATTACAGAGATATTACTGCTAATAACCAAAGTATTACACAAATTAAAATGTTACCTTTGTTCAAACAATACTGCAGTTCATTATATAACAGAAAGTGTCATCCTTAATCGCTCAGGAACGAAGATAGTGGTGGATTCTTGGAGAAGTGGTGCGGAATGGTTTGAGGCAAAACCGAAACATATTGTTTAAGTAAAGCTTAAGGGGAGGGGATCATATGCGCAATTGATGTATTTTTTTTTTTTTTTGGTATCATCTTCCACAAAGCCTCTCCAACCCCTCCCCAACACTGAACAGTAAACAAACCACTGATATTAAGGGACTGCAGCACTACCTCCCTTTGCCTTTTTTTTTCCCTTCTTGCAAAACTTTATACTGTTAGCTCAGTTTTGCAGTAATAAACCAGCATTCAATCAACAAAACCGTAATGACAGAGATATATTTGAAAACTTTGTAAAAAATAAATAAAATCAAGATTCATGTTAAGATACTTTTGCTCTGCTGATGTGAACAAGTTATAGTTTAAGTTCCTACGGTTTTTCCTGACACATCCTTATGGTAAGGAGTGGTTAGCAGAGAAAGAATGTTTCTGATCTGAACTGAAGTCTATAGTTATAAGAAAAACTAAGAAAAACGTTAAGGTAAATCAAAACTGTCAAATTTTCATGCAGGGAATTCTTTTAACTTCCCTGAATATACAGGATGCTTTTAATGGTAATTACAAATACCTTAAAAGACATTTTAAGGTATCTGCGATATACCTAATTTTCAGTATACATTATTTTTAAAACACATTCTGTATAAAAGGGGGCAAATAGAACCTCAGCACAAATTTAGGGTTAAAAGCAAAGTCCAAGACAGGCAATCGTAAGATTTAAACCTGAACCTTACGAACAATCCCTATCATAAATTTTGATACTTCTGACCCCCCAAATAGGGGGGAGGGCCTCATTTCTAGGTGCAGTGTCTCTCCAAGGAAGGAAAAACTGGTACAAATCTTTTTGCCCTCTGAAAAGATTCTCCTACTTGCTAGCTTCTGAAGTTTCCCTGATGTCAACCAACATCACCAAGATAGCTCTAAACTGGAGAAAGTTCTGTTTGCCTGTACGAACCAGGAAGAGAGAAAATGACTATAAGAAAAAAAAATATAAAAGAAACTAAAAACACTGTGTGATAACAGGGTTAAAAATTATCCCCTAAAATTGTGAGGAAAAAAATAGAGCCGCCCACACAAACTGACCCTTAAAATTAACGCTTTCAATCTAAAAATATATTTTTGTAAAGTTTCACCTATTTTCCTTCCACTGCACATAAAAATGATTAATGTCAGAATGAAACTTCCACATTTCAGACTCTCACTAACAGGTGTAGCATTCTTTACATAAACATATTCATTGACCTGTCGCCATTGATAATCTTAATTAATTCATCGCAAAAGAAACAAAAACAAATGTTCTACTTCCCCCCCCCATAAGAAATAACGCAATACAAATACCCACTCTCCCCCAAACCCAAAAACTGTTTAAGTTACGGTAACCTGAAATGCACCATCCATCACAGAGAGCAATTGGAGAAATCCAACAGGGCTCAGCAGGAAAGATTTTTAATAACAGATTGAAAAACAGAATAAAAATAACTGCATCAACAGAGCCTTTCTTCCTCAGGCCACAAGCCCGTTCTTACTTGAACTTTTTTTTTTTTTTTTAATGGCATTTTGGCCACTAAAACCAATCCAGAACATTATTAAAAGTTAAAAGCTACCAATTACTTCTGTCTGTTCTTTTAAAGCAAAGTTTGGCATTACGTCAGTTGGTTTAAAGAAAACAAGAAAGAGAGAGAGAAAGAGTAGGAGAGAAAGTTTCCTGCTTGTATAAACTAAACCACCAGGGAAGGTGTCTAGCCACTTGTAAAGTATTTACTGCAGGTTTTTAAAGAGCTAGAAACATTTTAAAAATTAAAAGTTTTCTTTCTCATTTTTAATGAAATGTACTTAGCAACGGAAAGCATTATCTTTCATGTCTTTCTTTGGGGTATTTCGATGCTACTTGTATTTCAATCACAGCTTTGAGTCAGAAAATGATTTCCACTGATGCTTCAAATGTGAAGGGCACAGATAATTTTATCTTCATTCTTGCTACCTGGACTTGTGCTCTTGGGAGAAAAAAAAAAAGTGTAACGATAAATAGTATACATTGCTCCTAGAACAGCTACTGCAGCTGCAGTGACCATCTAGGCTTATTCATCCAACTAACTCTTAACAATTCAAATCATTGTCATCCACAGATCCTTCTGCAAATTCAGCAAAGGGGTTTCCTTAAACTCAATGCTCTCTTTCTAACCTAAACCAAGTTCTACATTATTATACCCATCAGAGAACCAAATCAAAAGCCAACGAATTCAGTTCTCAGGAATCTGAGAACCACTGAGTGATGGGACAACTCTAAAGGTGACCATAATAGCAACATTAAAGACATTATTTATAAAGGTCATATGTAAGTGATAGAACATCCTATATAAATAAACAGCCTAAGACCTATTAACACCCGAGGGTAGATTTTTTAAAGTGGTTATTCCCTCCGCAAAACTCTTTGCTACTGAACAGTGTATAAAACACCACTTGATATTTTAAAATATTTCCTTTACCTACTGGTTAAAGCTTTTAGGAGATAAATACTTTTGATAATTATAAAAAAGTCTCCTCAATGTTTTTAGCATAAAAATAGCAGAGTGCATTAGTGTTCTCTATCTGTGATGAGAGAATCAGACTAAATTTCTACTTGATAAAGGCTGTAAGAGTTTCATCATCATATTTTATCTAAGGGGGACCTTCCAATTTCATAAATCACAACTAGACTAGTAACAAAGAATTCAGTTCTTTCTCTATGGTGGGATCAAAAGATGAACGCAGTTATCACATAGACAAAGTAAAACCAAGTCTAGACATGCCGTCATTAATTTCCCCAAATTTCAATCAGCAATAAATAAGGAAGCTAAATGAGTAAACAAGACTCAGAATTAGTTATCAAGGCTATTAATACTGAAAACCAGCAAAAGAGGGGAAGAGAAAGAAACCTCTGTTACCTGGAAGCTTGACCAAGGATGAGCAACAGAAAAGCAAGTCCATAAAACTTGCCTGTTTTTATCAAATTGATTGTAACTTGTGAGCTGCAATATTTGGGACAGGACTGTCTGAGTTTATAGTTTTCTGTGCCTGCCAAAAACAGATGCAAACTACCACACTGACTGTCCTGCGGAAACTAAATTAAGCAAAGGCAAATACCAAGTGGAAAGTTGTCAGCCTGCTGAATGAATAGCTGCATTTTACACACAGAGACTATCTTAATGAGAATATGTTTTAATGTGCACCAGTCATTTTCAGTGCATCACTTACTGCAAAAATAATCATTTCCCCTTTAAATCAATTATAAACACCTGCCCCTAACTTTATTAAAGTCTGGTACACATAATAGCTTAGTGCCATTATATTATTATTATCAAAGGGATACTGAAGGGGAAAAAGTCTTACACACATGTACTATAAGAAACATTTAAAGGCTGGTTATCTATATCTGTGTTAATTTCAAATTCAAAATAAAGTTTCAGCTCAAAAACAATCTGCTGCAAGCCATCTGAAAACTTTCAATAATGTTTATTTACTTCAAAAAAGAAGATAAGACAAGAGTTTATTAAAACTTACCACAAATGTACAGATCACTAATTGCAAATTATATTTCTTCTGCATTTCTTCTCCCTGGCTAGCTCTCTCCACAAGATACACACACACACACACACCAAAAATAATAATAACAATAATAGAAACATCACTGAAATACTAGAATCTTAAAACGCAGCTTTTCCACAGATGCATTCACCTCCCTGCTTTGAAGGTTTTCCTTATGGATGAAGATTTCCTTGTGTGCAGCGAGACCTACCCTGTGGAAATGAGAGTAAACGCAGGACAGGAGTGGTACGTGACTTAAAAGAAAAGTAAAAATAATACTGAAAATATGGTAGGACCATGTGTAACTCACTTATGACCAGCACTCTCATATGGATTCTAACCTAATTTTAAGCAAGAATGAAGAAGACGTTATAAAATCCTTTAAAATCTCACTCTTCAAAACACTGAGCTCGAAAATCAAGGCAAACTTCCCAGCCACGATGACAGTCTTCTTCTTTTAATATTACCTTTAAGAGACAAAGAACCAAATCTAAAAAGCAGCAAAGACCCTGGAAGCGTCTAAAATTCAAAAGAGTGACTAACTTTTTTGTGAGGAACTTGCTCTGCTTCACTGTGTATTGGGAGAGTGTCCAACTTCGTTACTACGTGTGGAAAAGCATTCTGCACACACATATCCTAACATACAACAGATAGATCAAGAAGCCATAAACATCAGCTCGCCGATGGTAAGTAATACTTTGCCAAGAGAGTACTAATAAAGACCGGGAATGCCTCACATTTAGAGAAATCAAGTTCGAATGTTGGCACCAAAACTCTCTTTCCCCTTTAGGAGTTTTATTTTCACATTACTAATATCCAGAAATCGTCATCAAACTTTAGTACGTTGGTGGCCCAGTATACAAGTCGATCTAGAGATGTTTCCATTCAAGGGTACAGCTTTAAAAGGAAGTTATGAAATCTAAGGACAGAGAAGCTCTAAGGCCCATATGTTTGACGTGTTAAGATTAAGCACATCATTAATAAACTTTCACTTAAAGGTAAAAAAAAAATCCTTCAAATGCTGGTATCGTTTCCAGACTGTCCTGTCAGCATCACAACTTACAGGAAATGCTTCATCTTCCCATACAAACCCTGTATTTATTCACAACCCTGGCATACGAAGGGAAAGAAAAAAGCCCACACCGTTTTAGAGCTAGTTAGCTTTTATATATTAACCGGTGGAATATCTGAGAAAGCGGTCTAAGCGAATGAGTAGCATGTCAGAAACTTGACAACAGTGAGCTCAGGAACTTTCATTCTCATTTTGTCCACGTCAAGAACTGGCCGCTCTCATGACTTTCTCTTCGCTGCCCCTTGCATTTTTAACTCTGGCAGGCTTTTCTAAATGATCAACTTTTCCTAAAACCAGCAGGAAAAGTAACATGATGCCAGCCAAGATCCATAGGTTTTAACCTAGGAGCTGGAAAACTCGAAAAAGTGGTTGGAAGCTTCCTAGTTTATTTTTGCTTTGGACAATCACATTTTCAGCCAACAACCAGGCCTAGAGTAAGCATTTTGGGGTAATTTTGTCTCGGGCCCTATCTGTATTTTCCCTTTGTACTTAACTGTCGCTCTCAGTCCCTTTCCTGTTCACCTGAGGCGTTAACGCAAGTTCAATGAATCTCCAAAAGTTCAATGAATCTCCAAAAGTTCAATGAATCGGCCTAACTGGTCTGCGATTTGAACGTCTCCGCTAAGCTTTTCACTTCACTTACCTCACTTAAAACTCTAGCCGTGATTTCCAAAAGAGGATAAGGATGAATACGCTACTATAATTTTGATTCATCATTAAGCTTCATCGCTCTCACTCAAAAAACTTTCAAAGTCTCAATTCTGAGGCCTAAAAAGATATGAGGAAGTAAAGCGAGACCTAACATCTAATATTACGTCCAAGATTTCCCTCTGCAACCCACCAGTCCCTCTGGCCCTCTAACTTGAATTGCTTTAGAGTCTTGGGCCATAAAGCAGTAACTGACTTCCTTGGGGAAAAGGGGGAAACACAACCAGCTCACACAGGTACTAACAAAAAAAAAAAGCTTTCCCAGCCACAAAAACAGCTTTGCACTTCAAACGGCTCCCACCGCCGCCTCACCCTCAAATTATTCATGGGGTCTCATAACCTTGGAGTTATTTGAAGGGACAGCGGTGTTTGCCTTGGCCTTTCAAAGATGAGTCTCTCTAGAACCCAAACAGGAACTGGACAGAAGGCGAAGCGCCCGGCTGCCTGGATGTCCCACCGCTGTCAGGCATTTCATCACCGGCCAGTGTCCGCTGACCCGCGACCCAGGGCGCATCATCCGCACCGCAGAGGAAGTCTGCCCCTTCCTCGGCCCCTACGGAAGCGCCCCGGCGGCGAGGCCTGCCACATGGCACCGACAGGGCACAGACCCCTCGGCCCGGCTGCCCGGAGCCGCGCAGGGGCGGGGGCACCGAGGGATGCGACACCCTCCACCTCCAGCCCAGCTGGGCCTTTAAGGGGAAAAAAAGTTTGAAGCCTGGCTTTGCAAACTCTTCAAAGACAGCGCCAGTCCTGGGCTGTTTTCCCACTTTGGGGGACCACACGAAGGCCCCTCTCTCAGACCCTTCCGACCCTCCCGAGTTCGCCCAACTTACTACTCTGCATGCTGGTGCCTAACCTGCTCCCCGCTTGTCAGGAGCCCCAGAAAACTTGCGGTGGCGGAGGCCCCTCCGGTCCAACCACCCCCAGCTCCTCCGCTGCGCCCGGTAGGAGAGAATTAAAATCAGCCAGAAAGAGACAGCGAGGGGGGAGTGGGGCTGCGAGGGGGAGGGGGCACCGGTCTGAAACTTCTTTTTTTGGCAAATGGGGATTTGTTTTTCCTCCTCCCCGGCGGCTGAACTTGACCCTCCTGACTCCACGGGCTACTGCAGTTTGAAGTCTGTCGTTTCTAAGACTCACATGCCTCAGACCCACGAAAGGGGGGGGGGGGGGGGGGTTGGAGG
>SJYX01010979.1:60658-87121 GCA_006410675.1 Oreotragus oreotragus
AGCATTGCCTTTTTCCCAACCACGTAATTTAGTAGAATCCTGAAAGTGATTCTAGGGAACTTCATTTCCTACACTTTCCTTGCATACACTCAATTACAAAGTTTGCTTTCTTCTTATTTATTGTTCTCACGGCTACCTTAGTTCAGAAGATCATTTTTACCTGGGTTGTGGCAGCAGTCTTGACTCACAGCCTGTCCTTTCAACTCACCTCCTGATCAGATGCCAGGATCACTATGCTAAAATACAAAACAGATTATGCCACTCCCATACTTAAAATGTGTCCACATTCCAAGACTCCTTAGCAAGATATACAAGGTCCTTTAGGATCTTGTCTCACCTACCCCTCTAGCATCTTCTGCTACTCACTGACACATTCTCCATTACTACTGTGTTAGTTCCTTTCCACATCTCTTAACCTCTGCCTCAAATACTGATATCTCACCTCTCATCTCCACTCCACAGTGTTTCCATCAATCACTGTAGCTTAACACAAAATGAGGTACATGTCCAACTTAGTCAGTCAGTGTGGCAGTATTCATGCAGTCTCTCAGTGGTTCTTAAACACACTGCCTAGAAGGGGTACACATACATCAACCCCACTTACATTACATTGATCAACTCAAGTGTATCATTCCTGTGCCAAAGTCCATAATTGGCACAGAAGTACAATCCTTCCATTCGCCTGAAAGCAGGCCTATATTATATTACTAAAATTTCACCTTCACACTACACTCCTTTAACATTCAGTCTAGGCATCAATTTAATGCAAAATTTTATTTTATTTTTTAGCACATGTTTCTCAGAGCATGTACCAAACAATTGCAATTGTAGACTTTTTTTGTCATCCTCAATTGACTGAACTCCATGAGGATAGAGGCTATATTTTATTTATGTATTCCTAGTTGTTATGTCCAGCAGTGTAGTTATATAAATATTAACTGAATGTGTGAGGGAGGCAATGAGTGAGGGAGGGAATGAGTGAGGGAGGGAATGAGTGAGGGAGGGAATGAGTGAGGGAGGGAATGAGTGAGGGAGGTAGGGAGGTAGGAGATTAATTGTATCTAATTTCTGAAGATTCAATTATGTGAAGAAATCTGTCCCATTAGGGTCCTCTTTCAGAAGGGTGCTCTATTTTATCTAAAAACAAGATGACCCAAATTGAACTCAAGGCAAATTCTAATATGCCACATATTTCTATCTGAATAAAAGTTAAGATTAAAGCTGTACATGTTCTCTCCACCCTCCTAATACATGATTTCCTCTGAGGCCTATGTATCTCACTCCACATCACAATGGTAACTCAAAGGAAGAGTGATTCTGTGAACCCTAAGCTTTGCAGAAGATTGTGAAACCAATTACAGTATAAATAAAAATGAAAGGCTTTGTCTAGGAGATTTATCACTGGGAAAATAGGCCAGAACTGAAGGAATTATTTTTGTTTACATCACTGGATAGCAGTGATTAGAGGTGTATGGTAATAAGTAAATCCATTATTAAACACATAAAAAATACACAAAATTATCAATTCATTAAAACTGTACTTCTCATGCATATCATATATTCTACTGAGTCTCAATCTTTAAAACCAAATAGAACTTTCCTCTTGTTTAAAGGAAATATAGATGAAACAAATGTCAGGCAAGCTCACCTAACTTGCTAGTAGCCTGCAGGGAATAAGGCTTTGAGAATCAAAAACTCTTTTCAAGGACCCATGAGTCTATGCCCCCAACTAACCATGGCTGTGTTTCAGGGCAGAGGTGAAAATGACCTGCCATGTACTGTCTTCCTATTGAATTTCACTGTAGATTAGATGATTTAACAGTGCTTAATTTTTAGCATGAAATGAGTTTTTCAAAGTCTGTGTCAAGTTCTGATTACTCTGAATTAGCATAATTCATTTGTATATTCACATTTATTTGTTTTCAAGAACAATAAATTAGCAGTCAGTAGTTAACTATTTGAGTTCTGTACCAGGCTCTGTGTATCTTATCTCAATAAATGCCTGTTTGGGTACTGCTTTAATCCTCACCTTCCAGATGGAGAGAGGAAGGATCAGAGAGTATAAATAAATTGTGTAAGGTCAAATGGTGCTAGAAACCTTTAATACCACACTATTCTGCCAGTTCCCCTGATATTTCCAGATGGCTTGGATAATATATCAAAATTGAAGAACGATTTTTAATTTCCGCATCATTTAAATCTCTGCTACCTCAAAATATTAAGTTTACAGATATTATGGAGGACTCTTAGCTTTCCTAACCAATCTGTCCTTGACCTATAGTATTTGATTAGCACAGTGTTTAAGAAAAAGATTTTCAGTGCTTTGACGTTGGGAAGGCAATCATGCTGATCTCCCACACAGCCACCTGCTATTGTCATACATCCAGTAAGCCACACATTATTAATAGCTCCCAAATAAGTTTATTTTATCTCCTGATGTGATCAACGTCATTTCAGCCCACTTGGTCTCCTTGGTTCCTCTTACATTCTTCGGCGCTCAGCTTTCTTCACAGTCCAGCTCTCGCAGCCATACATGACCACTGGAAAAACCATAGCCTTGACGAGATGGACCTTTGTTGGCAAAGTAATGTCTCTGATTCTTTTTTTCTTTTCTTGAACTTCTAAAGATCAACAATGCATAACAGAAGACCAAGACAGGATTTGAAGTATAGTAGGTGCTAAAAACTAAAGAAACATTTCTTAGCCATTTGGACTTCATTTTCTTCAGTGGGGTGACTTTGGCGTGTTTTTCCTCTAGTGAAAGTCAATTTAAGCTAATTTTGTGCTACAAGAAAAAACATCTTTCCTTCTCCAAACTACAAAATGATTAAAATTAGAGTTTTAGAGAGGTACGGCTCATGAATCTGTGAGTTGAAGATGAAGTAATTTCCTCCAAAATATTTTTCACTAAATGATTCTCGCATCTTCTCAGAGAAAAGATGAGCATATTATCAAAACATATTATTATCAGAAGTGAAAAAACCAATCATTTTTTTAAAGTATGTGCTCTTTAGAACTTTTCCTGTAAGGTCTTCATTTCTGCTTAATACAACTAGTCAGACAGATAACATGAATCCTTTTGTAACACTTTTGTTCCACAATTGTGTCCCATACACTCTTTATGAGCAGATAAACAACAGCACTTTTGCAGTAGAAATCAGTCAGGTAAAAGAGTCAAAACACAGTTTTACAGTGAAGTAAACAGTGTATCCCTAGAGCAGTGAGAAGACAATGAATCTCATATACATGGAGTTACTCATATGTTATCATCAATTTAAACGGATTTGGAGAAAGAGTTAGATTTATATATGGTCTTGCTTGCAGGGAAAATTCATATCAAACTCTTCAGTAAATCTCATAGTCACCTACTAATGACCACCTGCATATTTCCACACTAGAGTCATTTAATACTATCCACCACCAATTTCCACTGTAAAAAAAAATATACATGGAGTTATTCATATGTTATCATCAATTTAAACGGATTTGGAGAAAGAGTTAGATTTATATATGGTCTTGCTTGCAGGGAAAATTCATATCAAACTCTTCAGTAAATCTCATAGTCACCTACTAATGACCACCTGCATATTTCCACACTAGAGTCATTTAATACTATCCACCACCAATTTCCACTGTAAAAAAAAATTAATATATTAAATATAGAATTTTATTTTCTTTTTTAAGCCATAAATTAGCTTACCAACTTTTATGGAAATATGCACTGGCACAGTGAGAAGCATTTTTATTCAGGGGGAAAAAAAAGATCTGAGTGAAACATTCTTTAGCCATGACTAACTAAAAATATTAGATAGAATAAATTTTGAAACACGTATCTAAATAGTAAAACCATTTGTATTTAAAGGGTTAATACCACTTAAAACTACTGAGGCTGGTTTGGAACTGATAAAAAGCTGAGGCTATAGCATCCTACCAGCAAAGTTAAACAGTACAATCTATCACAAGTATTAGTTCCTAATCTCCTTCTGCTCCCCAAGATTTAAATGGTATTTTAAAAGGGGACGTGATCTTCCTCTCTGTCACCCTCAAATCTAAGGCAATCCTCAAGAGTGTAAATTTACTCACATGAAACAATCATTGATTAAATTGGTTAAAAAATAAAATTACACGCTTTTGCAAGCACAAAACCCTTGAGATGGCTGGTGTTTTTCCACCTGTAATAATAAAATATTTGACCATTAAGTGTACCCCAAATTATATATTATATAAAAAGTTAAAGCCGAAGGTCTGAGGGTGAATTATGTCCTTTAATTGAAAGGATAAAGTTACACTTCAGGTACTAAGCCAACAAATTCATGGTCACTTAAAAATGTAATGAATGAAGTTTCACGGACTCAATTTTCCTGAAGTTTGCCTGAGAAATGAAGAATCTCTTCATGTTCTTTTTAGTATTTCGAGTTGGAATATACAGCAGATCAAAATGCTGTCTGTATCAATCCATTTATATTAACCACAAAAGATCTGTAGAGAATTTAATAAAAGCACAAATATTTTTTGTAAACTTTTTCAAGCAAATTACTTATTTATTTATGAAATAATTTATGAAGAAAATTTTTACCTCATGGTTTAGATATATTACATATGCTCTTGATTGACACAATATGTTTAAGCTCAAAGGCCCTCGAAGCATTAGCATTTTTTAATTCTAGTAGGAATATTTCAAAACAACCAGCTAATACATGAGGTCATAATTGTTTGACAGTTGTTTTTAATATATAAAATAAGTTATGTATATTGTTTTCCTTCAAATGTTTGTTGATTTGTTTTTATAGTCCTGACATTTGCATGGCACAAACTGAATTAGGGGAAATATTAAAGATTTATTTACATTTATTATCTTCTGCTGTCAAACATATGCAAAGCTCTTAAAACCATTCTCTTATTTTATACGCAATGCATTTCTGAACAATGGAGCCTGGATGTTAAAATGACAACCTTGCTTTTTGAAGTGTGCTCCAGAAAATAAAGAAGAAATTGAGAGAAATTTTAAAAAGCAAACAAAAGGAATAACTTCCAACTAAAATAACTTTTTTATGATCTTCCTTAATTCTTTAAATTCTGGAATTTTCTCTCAAGGCTGGACCACAGATGAAACAATTTCTTGAGTTGTATTAATGTTTATTTATTTACCAAAATCACATAATACACTTTTTTATTTTAAACATTCCTTTCCCACCTTTTCTTGTAGTTTATTTATCAGAGATGCAAAGAGGGATTAGTAGTTAAGCACAAACATACTTGTCTTACATTTTCAACCTTTTAGCACATAACTTACTTACAGTCCCCGTGCCTGTAATCACAATGATTTTACCTGATGGAACACGTATTTCAGAAATGTAATCCAACTGTTTACTCTAACACGTCATAAATTGCAATTCCTTTCAGAAACCTCAAAGATTGACAACCCTTGGTCCTAAATACCAACTGCTTTACCACATACTATCAAGAAAATATTTATGTATTATTTGCTCTCAAGTCCGTACTAGGAAATGGAAGACCATTTTGCCTCCCAGCATATCAGAAGCAATTATGGAAACAGGCGGCCCTCCTTCAGACTGAGACTGAAGCAACAATGTCTGTATCAAAGGTGAACTTCCCTGAGTCCCTTTCTTCTTGCAATCACACACCACTCAACCTTTAAAAAAAAAAAACCCTCTTATGTGCAAATTATGATCATTTTCCAAGCTACCTATTTCTGAACACCTATGGGTGAATTTATTAAAGATAAATTCAGCTTTAAATAGCCTATATCTGGTTTTCAAATTCACACTTAAACACTTGCCAATCCTCCCCCTGCAATATCAGGCAATTGCCTAGTTAAACAGATGGGCCTTGCAGCCCACCCTAAAAGCCAACAAACATGGGCTTTATTTAATTAAAAGAGGAAACAAATTTCTGAGGTGTGGACACACACACATACATAGCCTGCACACATGCAAATGAGCACACACACACACGAGCACACACACACACAGCCTGCATACATGCACATGAGCACACACACACATGCACACATACACAGCCTGCATACATGCACATGAACACACACACACACACAATCCCTGCCTGGGTGCCTGAGAATAATAATGACATTTCTTGCTTTTTCATTAGTTTTTATGAATGTCCAACTGTTTACTATCCATTGGATTGAAAGAATAATATAGGCTAGCTCAGCACTCTATCCAAACCCACCCGGTGCGGGAAACAGCTGGACTCACTTCCCTTCTCTCACATCAGAGAGAAGTTTACATCTGAATGAACCCAGATTCACTATCTGACCCTGAAAACTAGGTGTTTTCCAATTTTCTCCGTATTTCTAACTTCTGCTCTCAGATCTTCTGCTGTAACACTTTTTCATCCCATTCACTCATCCAATTTTGTGCAATTAATATTCTAAGTTGTATATACACAAGCCCAACACCACATTTTGCCTAAATATCAGATGGAAATATTCCACTGAACATTCAAACTTGTGAATCTGAATGGTAGGATACATGTCAAATATCACAATTTAGGAAGAGGAGGCTATGAACAAGAGACAACATGGAAGGATGAAGGAAATAGACAAACCGTATCTCTGTTAAAGGCATGAGTCATCCTGACCAGAAACCTCAGACATTTGACATCTTTGGCAATACCCACCCCACAGGCCCCACATCCAATCAGTTACCCAGTCTTCCCATTGTTCCCTTTCTAAAGGCTTTTGTACCTCTTACTGCCTTTATTCCATCCACATGGACTCTTCCCAAATTAAAACATCATTATCTCTCCCAAGACATCCCTTGGAGCCTTTCCTCCTTCTCTCTCACCCTCTGTTCATTATTATACAGAGCTAGCAGGTCAGATCACTTCCCTTCAGCATTTTTTATTCCTCATGACAAAAATCCCAGGACTCCCAACTGCCAAAGGAATAACACCGGGGGCGCTGAGGGCATTCATGTTCTCATAACCCAGTCCTGAACGCTTATCTGGCCTCATTCTTCACTCCGTTCTTCCATGCTCTCCTGACCCACTGATCGAGCCTTTCCCCAGATCCATCTGACATTTCAAATGCTTGTTTTATCCTTAGTACCACCTTCTACCCGGAAGACTTTGAGGGACCCTTTCCTGCTAGCTCTCCATGCTGAACACCTTCTCGTCTTCTAAGATCAAACTCAGATCCCACCTTTTGCTTGAAGCCTTCCCAAATTCCAAATGACAATCAGCAATGCAGGAAGTAAGCTTGCTTCTCTCTCTAGGTAGTAACTCATCATGGTGACTCGTATGATGTTGTTTGTTGACCTAACCACCCCCTAAACTGTAAGATTCTTGAGGGCAGAAGACCATCAGATCATAGGTATTCAGCAACATCTGTTAAATTGAATTTGGAGGTTGGAACAGGCTCTTTACATTTTACTTAGAAACACACTATGGAGTGTGAGTTTCAAATGCTCCATGTGGCCTTTTCTTCCTTTCTTTCTGTTCTTTTTTCCCTTAATACATATGGTCTGATGTATTATGTGCCAATTGAAGCTTCAGGGTGGTCTTCATCTCGGCAGCATATTTTTGGCATTGTATCAGAGAAGACGTTTGTCCTCTTCTGAAATATTGTCCTCATTATCGTTAACT
The DNA here is from genome assembly GCA_006410675.1 of Oreotragus oreotragus. NCBI lineage: Eukaryota > Metazoa > Chordata > Mammalia > Artiodactyla > Bovidae > Oreotragus > Oreotragus oreotragus. The sequence continues at coordinate 68,285 of SJYX01010979.1, forward strand.
TTGGATTCATAATTCTATGTTGCTCTAAAAATAGTGAATTAAATTGTCTTTAACTAAATCCTAGGCATTAAAATGTAGGGGTATAGAAAATGAAGTTGAAAGCTGAGAATTTTTTAGATGGGGAGAGATTATTTGTCCTTTGAGAAATTATAAGCATACATTAGGAAAACTATAAAAGTGAGGTAGAGATAAACTATTTAAGCATTAACAGTATTTTTTTCTCTTTATTGTATAACATAAAAATATTGAATCATTTTAATATACATCAAATCTATCAATAGCTATTAATTTTGCAGGAATTAAATTATCAAACACTTATGTGCTACTTAATTGGGGTAAAAAAGTCGAACATCAAGGTTCTCATAGGGATCATGTTACACATGGTCCCATGGAAGTGTGTGTGAGCATATGTGCATGTGTCTGTACATGTGCATGTGTCTATGAGTATGTGAAAGTGAGTGAAAGTTGCTCAGTTGTGTCTGACTCTTTGCAACCCCATGGACTATACAGTCCATGAAATTCTCCAGGCCAGAATACCGGAGTGTGTAGCCTTTCCCTTCTCCAGGGGATCTTCCCAACCCAGGGATCAAACCCAGGTCTCCTGCATTGCAGGTGGATTCTTTACCAGCTGAGCCACCAGGGAAGCCCCCATCTGGTAAATGAAAACTTCCGTTAGTTAACATTCCATCTTGATGTTCACACAATTGATTCCTCCTTGGTGTATCTAGACAATTTGAAGGGCCTGGTCTATAGACATCCATGTAGTCATGGCCAAATAATCCAATGAGAAGTATCATTTCGACTCCAAACTTTGTTCTTCAGAACTAACTTGTATGCTGCTCGGAAGACAGAAGATGATCCGCTTCTGGAAAGCAGCAACCCTTCACTTTTTCTGTACTCTATACCATGAGAAGCAGACCACTCCATCCCCCGGGCTTCCTTGCCATCTGGATTCTGGACGGATTTGACCAATGACATCAGCAACTCAAAGAAATGAGAGCAGAGACAATCAGGGTCCTTATTCTTTCGACTCTCTCCTACCTGGCAGCCCCTGTACCATGGATATAGTCCCGTAGTGGGAGGATAAAGCCCTCCCACTCTGTTTGTGATTTTAGGCCCAGGGGTTACCGCTTCTGGTGGGTTTTAGGCCCTGGATGTTTCATCATCTCTTTTTAGATCCTTAAACTCTGCCCATCGGAGAAGGCAATGGCACCCCACTCCAGTACTCTTGCCTGGAAAATCCCATGGATGGAGGAGCCCAGTGGGCTGCAGTCCATGGGGTCGCTAAGAGTCGGGCATGACTGAGTGACTTGACTTTCACTTTTCACTTTCATGCACTGGAGAAGGAAATGGCAACCCACTATAGTGTTCTTGCCTGGAGAATCCCAGGGATGGGGGAGCCTGGTGGGCTGCCGTCTAAGGGGTCACACAGAGTCGGACACGACTGAAGCAACTTGGCGGCGGCAGCAAACTCTGCCCATAGCTTTTAAATGATTGCTCATTAAATACTTTTCAAATTTTTATTTGAGTATCCTTCGTGTTATTTTCCTGGATTCTGATTGATAAAATCTTCTTTGTAACTGAGGGTGTAGCAGAGTCCTTTAATTCAATAAATTGTAATTCAAAAAGTTAAACAAATGTATGTGGAGTAACTGTGATATGCCAGACATGTTAGGTGTGAGTGTCCCAGGCGGAAATGAGCTGACATGCCCTCACCTACCTTGTAGATTTTATGGTCTAATTAAGTACTTAAAATTAGCTTGGGTGCTTTTTTAAAAATTACAAATGTATCTTGATGCTGCTGTTATTTAGTCACTAAGTAATGTTTTCAACCCCCTAGACTGTAGCCTGCCAGACTCCTTTGTCTATGAGATTTCCCAAGCAAGAATACTGAATTGGATTGCTATTTCTTTTTCCAGGGGATCTTCCTGACCCAGAGGTCGAACCCACATCTCCTGCATTGGCAGGCAGATTCTTTATCACTTAGCCACCTAGGAAGCCCAGTGGGCCTCACCGATTGAATGGAGGTGGGGCCCAAGAATGCAATTCAAATGACACCGTGCAATTCTTGTCTTCACTATAGAATGAGAGAGTGATCCTTTGACTATGACATATATTAAATCATTCACTACAACTGTGAAGATAAACACTGATTAAAGTTGAACTAATTTTGGGAATAAGGTTGTTCATATATGGTGGGCAAGGTCATTTATTTGCAGTACTTTGACCCTGAGGTTACTGTCTTCCTGGGATGGTCAAAAGTTGGGGATAGATAATGCTCTATACAAAGCTGTGATAAATGTCTTTGATCATTGTGTTCTATCATAGTAACTCCCACCCTCCCCTTCTTCCTTCCCAGCCAGCAACCACAAATCTGCTGCAGCAGCCCCAGCTGCTGGGTTTCCCCAGCAGAGCAGAGCCCTGGGCAATTGTTCCAAGTTGCTCTAGTCTAGACTCTGGAGAGAGAAACATGGACAGTCATAGTTCAAAGCTAATTAAGTCGGTAAGATAAACAAGGTAAGACTCCTGGGAATAAGGAGAATTTCTTGAGCCCCAAGAAATTCACAACTTAGAAGAAATTGAGAACATTGGTAATATTTGAAACCTCTAACTATTTTATTCACCTCTCCCCCAAATATCCGAGGTCTTTGGATAAGTGAAAAAAAGTGCTAGCTTCTCAGTCGTGTCTGACTCTGCAACACCAAAGGCTGTAGCCCTCCAGGCTCCACCGTCATGGGATTTCCCAGGCAAGAATACTGGAGAGGGTTGTCATTCCCTTCTCCAGGATCTTCTCGACCTCCAAGTCTTGGGTCTCTTGCATTGCAAAATGAGCTGACATGCCCTCACCTACCTTGTAGATTTTATGGTCTAATTAAGTACTTAAAATTAGCTTGGGTGCTTTTTTAAAAATTACAAATGTATCTTGATGCTGCTGTTATTTAGTCACTAAGTAATGTTTTCAACCCCCTAGACTGTAGCCTGCCAGACTCCTTTGTCTATGAGATTTCCCAAGCAAGAATACTGAATTGGATTGCTATTTCTTTTTCCAGGGGATCTTCCTGACCCAGAGGTCGAACCCACATCTCCTGCATTGGCAGGCAGATTCTTTATCACTTAGCCACCTAGGAAGCCCAGTGGGCCTCACCGATTGAATGGAGGTGGGGCCCAAGAATGCAATTCAAATGACACCGTGCAATTCTTGTCTTCACTATAGAATGAGAGAGTGATCCTTTGACTATGACATATATTAAATCATTCACTACAACTGTGAAGATAAACACTGATTAAAGTTGAACTAATTTTGGGAATAAGGTTGTTCATATATGGTGGGCAAGGTCATTTATTTGCAGTACTTTGACCCTGAGGTTACTGTCTTCCTGGGATGGTCAAAAGTTGGGGATAGATAATGCTCTATACAAAGCTGTGATAAATGTCTTTGATCATTGTGTTCTATCATAGTAACTCCCACCCTCCCCTTCTTCCTTCCCAGCCAGCAACCACAAATCTGCTGCAGCAGCCCCAGCTGCTGGGTTTCCCCAGCAGAGCAGAGCCCTGGGCAATTGTTCCAAGTTGCTCTAGTCTAGACTCTGGAGATGGCTCTGTCTGGAAAGAGAAACATGGACAGTCATAGTTCAAAGCTAATTAAGTCGGTAAGATAAACAAGGTAAGACTCCTGGGAATAAGGAGAATTTCTTGAGCCCCAAGAAATTCACAACTTAGAAGAAATTGAGAACATTGGTAATATTTGAAACCTCTAACTATTTTATTCACCTCTCCCCCAAATATCCGAGGTCTTTGGATAAGTGAAAAAAAGTGCTAGCTTCTCAGTCGTGTCTGACTCTGCAACACCAAAGGCTGTAGCCCTCCAGGCTCCACCGTCATGGGATTTCCCAGGCAAGAATACTGGAGAGGGTTGTCATTCCCTTCTCCAGGATCTTCTCGACCTCCAAGTCTTGGGTCTCTTGCATTGCAAGCAGATTCTTTACCATCTGAGCCACCAGGGAAGGGACATGACAATGACTACAGATGACAATATCATGATCATTGTGAGTAGCTTTTTATTAAATGATAATATGAATTCTCTTTTTATTCCTATTATTCTTAAACCAAGTTTTGAGACAGTACTACCTAATGTGTTCTCAATATTCTTTAACTTCTTTTTTCAAAAGTAGTTCTGGGCAAAATCCTTGAACTATTCATATGCAATTATTAATTACGATATAATGCAGAATATCATAGTACAATATATATATTCATATACATATATTCACATGTATATTGAAGTTTTTAAAAAAGGAAACATAATCAGAGCATATCACCTACTCTTTTTCAAATATAAAGATATACGAAGAATGCAACTACTCCTTTAATTATGCTTTGAGTTTCTAATTGCTGTACAAGTCAGGAGTCCAGCACAGATTTGAGGTACCAAATTTTATATTGTTTGAAGAGACATGTAACTTCATATCTTGATCTCATATTAGATGAGTAAAGGCAATTCTATGTTTAGACCACCAAATTAATAATGAACATAAAGCAACTATCCAGAAACAACCCATTCTGTGAAGCACATCTGAACAATTTGTCTAGATTAATATAAAGAATATGTTCTAAAGATTATTCCAGTATTGGCTAATGTTGTTAATTCCATGCTCTGGGCAACTACACTGTCTCCACTGCTCAGAAGGATACTATCCTGTGACTTTTAATGTCATCAGTCAACACTAAAAATCTTGCTAGTTTGTCATGTGTCACTTCAGTCATGTCCAACTCTGTGTGACACTATGGACTGTAGCCTCCCAGGCTCCTCTGTCCATGGAATTCTCCAGGCAAGAATACTAGAGTGGGTTGCCATGCCCTCCTCCACAGGATCACCTCAACTCAGGGATTGAACCCAGGTCTCCATTGCAGGCAGAGTCTTTACCACTGAGCCACCAGGGAAGCCCCAATTTCTGCCGAAGTCGAGGTAAAATTTAGCCACTTTGTGCTGGATGTTAGGCCTCCTCTTCCTGTGGAAGGACTATTTAGAGGATATGCTTCTGAAAGCACAGATTTAGGAAGCACTGACTTTCCATTTAATGCAGATCTTCCCTCTAATTTTACCAATAAGAAAACAGAGCCCTAGGCAGTGAATGCCTGCAATGCTCAAGGACACACAAGTGATGATAATGGCTAACACTTGTGCAGGGTTTGTGATGCACCAGGCTTTAATATCACATCTACAATTTTTGTTTGTTTGTTTTTTCACTTTTTGGCCACACCTTGTGGCACGTGGGATCTTAGTTCCTTGACCAGGGATCAGACTCATACCCCTTGCATTGGAAGCACAGAGTCTTCACCACTGGACCACTAGGGAAGTCCCTTTCACATCTATTAATTCATTTAATCTGAATAAATATTCTAAGAGGTAGTGTTTTCCCTTTATTCCCATTTTATAGATCAGGAAACTGAGAAATATCCAATGACATAGCCAAAGTCACATGTAGTCAGGTGTAGAACTAGATGGATCAAGGGCTTAATGCCCCACGACACGATGTTTTCATTCTGGTGGCAGAATTAAGGCTCAAATGAAAACCTATGATTTTGACTTGATACTTAACCTTGCAAATACAAAGTGTGTATTGTGTGTGTGTGTGTGTGTGTGTGTGTTCCACTTGTGGTAAAGCATCTGCTAATTTTCAGCTACCAACAACCTTTCTCTCTTCCCTAGCAAAGAGCATTGGTTCCATCTGAAGAGAAGCCACCATTTCTAATCCATAAAGATGTCTCACTGTGAGAAAGCAAGCATCAAACACTAGCCTCGCTTATCAAAGCTTCACTTTCAGGAACCTGACAGAGACAAAGCCATGGAACCCTCAGAGTACAATTGGAGAGGAAATGTTGATCTTTCCATCACACTTGTTCCTTCAAAGATTTGAGGATGGAGCTCTTGCAGCTGTCTTGTCACCACAGAAGGTTTGAGTAAACACAAAGAAAACAGATGTTAGCCGTGGAGAGACAGACTTGGGCTCTGCAACACTGCTGAGACCTTTGAATTACACTGCTCCTCAGTCAGCTTTCCAGTTTGCTTAAACCAATGTGAATTGACTTCCCAGGTGGTACTAGAGGTAAAGAACCCTGCTGCCAATGCAGGAGACATAAGAGATGCAGGTTTGATCCCAGGGTTAGGAAGATGCCCTGGAGGACGGCATGGCAACCCACTTCAGTATTATTACCTGCAGAATCCTGTTGACAGAGAAACCTGGTGGGCTACAGTCCATAGGGTTGCAAAAGAGTGAGACACAAATGAAGTGACTTAGTACACGTAATACGTATGCATCACAGAACTATACTATTATAGAACTTAAAAAATTAGAATTGCATTTCTATCCAATTATAAGAGAGTCAAACAAATAAATTTTCATATTTTACCCAAAATGGTATTGCACAGATTGATGAGCTGTTTTACTTGCCAGATTTGGCTCTCTGTAATTTTTGACAGTATCCAACATCAAATCCACCCTCACCCTCGAATAGTGAAGACATGAAGATATTAGAAATGATTTAGAAAAGTAATCAGTTCAGTTCAGTCACTGGGTCATGTCTGACTCTTTGTGACCCCATGAATTGCAGCACGCCAGGCCTCCCTGTCCATCACCAACTCCCGGAGTTCACTCAAACTCACGTCCATTGAGTTGGTGATGCCATCCAGCCATCTCATCCTCTGTTGTCCCCTTCTCCTCCTGCCCCTAATCCCTCCCAGCATCAGAGTCTTTTCCAATGAGTCAACTCTTCACATGAGGTGGCCAAAGTACTGGAGTTTCAGCTTCAGCATTATTCCTTCCAAAGAACACCCAGGACTGATCTCCTTTAGAAATGGACTGATTGGATCTTCTTGCAGGCCAAGGGACTCTCAAGAGTCTTCTCCAACACCACAGTTCAAAAGCATCACATCTTTGGTGCTCAGCTTTCTTTACAGTCCAACTCTCACATCCATACACGACTACTGGAAAAACCATAGCCTTGACTAGACAGATCTTTGTTGGCAAAGTAATGTCTCTGATTTTAAATATGCTGTCTAGGTTGGTCATAACTTTCCTTCTAAGGAGTAAGTGTCTTTTAATTTCATGGCTGCTGTCACCATCTGCAGTGATTTTGGAGCCCATCAGTGCTCAGCCTTCTTCACAGTCCAACTCTCACATCCATACATGACCAATGGAAAAAGAAACTATAAATTTGTATGTGAAGCTCTTTCACTTCCTTCACAGATACTCCTCTGATGGAGGTCGAGAAAACTCTAATCCCACTTCAACTTCACAGAGAAGAGATGGGATTTGGAGAGAAAACCGCCACCAAGGGCCTTCCTTTAGACACAAAGAAACCTCTTCACCCTACCCCCACAGTACACATCCCCGACTCGGAGAAGACAGAGGGACAGAGAGATGGAAAGAAACAAGAGAGAAAATTCTCTAAAGGCCTCAGCACTCAGTTTAGACCTTCCTTTCTTTCTCATTTTTTATTTACTTAAAATCTGATAACAGGAAGTTAGCTCAACCTGCACCTCACTATTTCTCCCAGAACCTGGTCCCATCTCTTAACTGCATGAGGCTGTGGTGGGGTGTTGGTGGTGGGGACAAAAAGGATGCTTTCAAAGGAGAGGGTGGGGAGAGGGGCTTGTGGGAATGGGGGGAGGCCCGTAAGGACATTCCAGATGAGCTTCTGGAGGTTCAGCCACCCCCACCCAACACCCGTCTGCACTCTCTGGTCTTCTCAATCTCGGCAGTGGCCGCACCCAGCCTGAATTTTGGCGGTTTACAAGTCCTCTTGCTCAAAAAGAGGAGTGGTACAAACCTTGATTCTCCACCCAGGCGAAAGCGATAACACTCCCCCTCTAAGTTTAGGAAGTTAAGAACTCTGAATCTAGAACCCATCTTTGCCAGAGCATAATCTAAGGAAACTAAGGGTTGCTCTGATAGTTCAGTTGGTAAAGAAGCCAGCTGCAAGGCAGAAGACCCCCAGGTTGATCCCTGGGTCGGAAAGATCCACTGTAGAAGGGAATGGCTACTGGCTCCAGTATTCTGGCCTGGACAATTCTATGGACTCTATGTCCATGGGATGGCAAAGAGTCAGACACAACTGAGTGATTTTCACCTTTCACTTTCAGTCTAAGGAATCAAATAAAAAACTGTCTAAGGATCAAATAATTTAAAGTCTTTGACACTTCCAGTGGATCGCTGAGACAGTCTTTGGTTATTGTTACCTCTTCACAACCCCTTTCGTTAACACGTGGCTGTCTCTGTGGCTGTTTCTCAACAAAAACAGCAAAAATAAAATGGCTAGAGGTGGGCCTTTGTTTTGATGATGTTGGTTAGGATTTGATTTATCTCCATTAGTTTTTGACTTTTAAAATGGTAAATTAGTGTATTTTGAATTTAGAAGAAATTCCAGGACCAGTCATCTGTAAAAAATATTCAGCACTTAATTAAATCCATCCAACTTTAAATGACCATCTATGAATAGGGCAGGTTGGATGTAGTCTGTGGGAACATAGACAGGAATAAACTACTGTACAGTCCCTAGGCAGCCAAGGAATTCACTATCTCAAAGGGAGATCAGACATTAAAATAAATAAATTGCAATGTTGACAGGTCACTAACAGTAGCATTTGAAAGTATGCAGCTAGTTTGAGTAAGCTCTTAGAGTTAGTTTTGGCTGTAAGTGAATTAGGAGAAAGAACAGTTTCCTAGAAGAGGAAGCTTCTAGATAATGAGGGAGTTAGGCAAACAGACAAAAGATAGAACATCCTGAGGTGTACATGTACAAAGTCAGGGGTTTTCCAAGTGTTTCGGGAAATGTCAGGCTGTTCACTACAGTCATAGCACTAAGTGGAAGGGAAGACTCTCAAGAGACAAGTTTAAGCATTTAAATGAAAATATTTCATTGTAGAAATATTTATAAATGAAACTGTAGTGGGACATCACTCAACAGAGTCAAAGGACCAGTCATCTGTAAAAAATATTCAGCACTTAATTAAATCCATCCAACTTTAAATGACCATCTATGAATAGGGCAGGTTGGATGTAGTCTGTGGGAACATAGACAGGAATAAACTACTGTACAGTCCCTAGGCAGCCAAGGAATTCACTATCTCAAAGGGAGATCAGACATTAAAATAAATAAATTGCAATGTTGACAGGTCACTAACAGTAGCATTTGAAAGTATGCAGCTAGTTTGAGTAAGCTCTTAGAGTTAGTTTTGGCTGTAAGTGAATTAGGAGAAAGAACAGTTTCCTAGAAGAAGAAGCTTCTAGATAATGAGGGAGTTAGGCAAACAGACAAAAGATAGAACATCCTGAGGTGTACATGTACAAAATCAGGGGTTTTCCAAGTGTTTCGGGAAATGTCAGGCTGTTCACTACAGTCATAGCACTAAGTGGAAGGGAAGACTCTCAAGAGACAAGTTTAAGCATTTAAATGAAAATATTTCATTGTAGAAATATTTATAAATGAAACTGTAGTGGGACATCACTCAACAGAGTCATTGGTTGGATAATAAACTGACAAAAATCAAAACAGAACACAAGCTCACTACCAGGAAAAACAAATGCACCTACTAAAGGCTTGTTGTAGAAAACACTTAGGCAAATTAAAGTAACAGAAAATCTGAGACTTTTAAATTTTATAATGATGTTTTTTTCTGGAAATTGTGTAGGATATATGTTTTATATGTATCTAATTAATGCCAGTTAATGAGAGTTCAGGAATTGTGTACCCTCTATTAGGATAATTTAGTGATTAGGAAATGTTTGTTGCATTTGGTTAATATAATTTATGAAATACATATTCACTTCAATTTATCTGTAAAACAATAAATGTAACGTCTAATATTCAGGCCACATTGAAGATCAGTCAGTTCAGTTCAGTCGCTCAGTTGTGTCTGACTCTTTGTGCCCCCATGAATCGCAGCATGCCAAGCCTCCCTGTCCATCACCATCATGGGGACCAGATGCCATGATCTTAGTTTTCTGAATCTTGAGCTTTAAGCCAACTTTTACACTCTCCACTTTCACTTTCATCAAGAGGCTTTTTAGTTCCTCTTCACTTTCTGCCATATTTCTCCCTCCAATCTTGATTCCAGCTTGTGCTTCTTCCAGCCCAGCGTTTCTCATGATATACTCTGCATAGAAGTTAAATAAGCAGGGTGACAGTATACAGCCTTGACATACTCCTTTTCCTATTTGGAACCAGTCTGTTGTTCCATGTCCAGCTCTAACTGTTGCTTTCTGACCTGCATATAGGTTTCTCAAGAGGCAGATCAGGTGGTCTGGTATTCCCATCTCTCTCAGAATTTTCCACAGTTTATTGTGATCCACACAGTCAAAGGCTTTGGCATAGTCAATAAAGCAGAAATAGATGTTTTTCTAGAACTCTCTTCCTTTTTCAATGATCCAGCAGAAGTTGGCAATTTGATCTCAGTTCCTCTGTCTTTTCTAAAACCAGCTTGAACATCAGGGAGTTCATGGTTCATGTATTGCTTAAGCCTGGCTTGGAGAAGTTTGAGCATTACTTTACTAGCGTATGAGATGAGTGCAGTTGCGTGGTAGTTTGAGCATTCTTTGCCATATTCTGGTCCTAATCAGCATATTATTAAATTAAAGTACATACAGATTGCATAAGCAGTACTGTTTACANTATTGCTGAAGCCTGGCTTGGAGAAGTTTGAGCATTACTTTACTAGCGTGTGAGATGAGTGCAGTTGTGTGGTAGTTTGAGCATTCTTTGCCATATTCTGGTCCTAATCAGCATATTATTAAATTAAAGTACATACAGATTGCATAAGCAGTACTGTTTACAACATAGACTTCTATTTATGTCTTCCAGTTAGAACTATTTAAATAAATTTTTGATTACCAGATGATATTTTTCAATGTTCTTTGAGAGCGTACTACTCAGATTATCTTTATAATGCAGAAATTGTCTCTGGCAGTCCAGAGAGAGAGGAGTATACGCAATAGTGATAGTCCCTCAGTCGTGTCTGACTTTTGCAATTCATGGATTGTAGCCTGCCAAGCTCCTATGTCCATGGAATTCTCAAGGCAAGAATACTGGACTGTGTAGTCATTCCCTTCTCCAGGGGATCTTCCTGACCCAGGAACTAAACCCAAGTCTTCTGCCTTGAAGGCAGATTCTTTAATGTCTAAGCCACCAGGGAAGTTCTTGTTCAGTTGCTCACTCATGTTTGACTCTGCGCCCCCATGGACTGCAGCACGCCAGGCCTCCCTGTCTATCACCAACTCCCAGAGTTTACTCATGTGCATTGAGTTGGTGATGCCATCCAACCGTCTCATCCTCANGTCTAAGCCACCAGGGAAGTTCTTGTTCAGTTGCTCACTCATGTTTGACTCTGCGCCCCCATGGACTGCAGCACGCCAGGCCTCCCTGTCTATCACCAACTCCCAGAGTTTACTCATGTGCATTGAGTTGGTGATGCCATCCAACCGTCTCATCCTCAATTGTCCTCTTCTCTTCCTACCTTTAATCTTTGCCAGCGTCAGGTTCTTTCAAATGAGTTGGCCCTTCACATCAGGTGGTCAAAGTATTGGAGCTTTAGCTTCAGCACCAGTCCTTCCAATGAATCATCGGGTTGATTTCCTCTAGGATGGACTGGTTTGATTTCCTTGCTGACCAGAGAAGAGAGGGGTATAAACCAAGAAGTACTGTGTTTTCCTGTATAATTGTATAATATAATACATGTTTAAAAATTAGATGCAAATATTTCAAAACCTTAAAATTTCCACATTAAACTGCTAAAGATTTCAAGGTCCTTTTCAAAAAGAAGAGCAGACTTAATAACATTGTACTAATATTCCTATACAATAACAATCATTTTTGGTTGAGTAGAACCTGTCTCTTTTCATGGAGTGTTCCCTAGACTTGGCCCCTTTTGCATTCTTGACACTAAATTCTGAAATTTTCATTTTGTTTCTTACATTTTGTGGTATGTTTCTTATACATGCTCTTCTTTGTTAATGTATTTTACTGCCAGGTTGCTCTCTCTGCATTATAATGTAATACTTCCTCAGTCAGAATTTCTTCTGGTCTGAATCAGAGTACAAGAAAATAGCATAAGTGGTGACTTTCTCAACCATTCTAAGGATGTATCAGCACTTTAGATGCACAGAGAAGTCAATTCATTATATACAATGAATGCCTCAAAGCATTAGGGCTTAAGTCTAATGAACCTCGGTTCAAAAAGTTTGGAGATAAACATTTTTTGATTTACTTGTTTCATGGATATCTTTTTTTTTTCTTTTCATAAAGTGAGTTTATCTAAGGTGAAAAGTTGAACAGATAATTAAACCAAGCATTTGTGACTTGAAAATGTATATGCAGAGTTTAGGGAAAATCGCACACGCTGAGGAAGAATCACTGAGTACTTACTCATGAGAGCCCAAGGGAATAAGAAGAAATAATGAGTCTAATTCGCATCTGACCTGCTTCTGCCCAAAGTAATATAAATAATTGATCTCTACTCTGTTCGCCACAATTACCTTTCTTCACATTCTTCTCAAAAGCTTTAAGTCGGTATGTATGGAAAACTTAGAGAAAATTGAGCTCTCCTAATGCGACAGCTTAGCCAAATTGCTTGTTAGTTACAGTTGTGACCTGTGATGAGAAGAGTCACATTAAAATTCTGTCAGGAGAACTCAAAATGTGTCTGCTCATTGTCTGCAGTGAAACCTACAATATAAACTACTCACCTTTCAGTCACGTGCCTGGATAACTACAAAGGACATTGCAGTGGAGGCCTGGGGTTAGAAGTAGGTGAATCCATTCATTTGTGATAGAGAAACAGAGACAGACGCAGAGCTAGAGATGGGGGCAAAGAACAGGGGACAAGCGCATGGAGAGTTCTCAGGAGCAAGTGAGTTCGTGAAACCTGCACGAGGGGTGGAATTCCGGTGGAGAGGCGTGTCACTTCTATGGGAGGCTTGGGATCTAAAGATAACTGTAGATTTATGCTGAGGTGACTTTCCACACGAAGAGGGCGCTTGGATCGCTGATTGCTTTTAGCCTTCTGATGGGTGTTCTTTTTTGGTGTTAAAGCAAATAGCCAGCAAGACTAGGTAGCTGTTTGAAGATACAGCCTGTGGCCTCTGTCCTCTGAGCAAACAGCAGAGCAAGCTTAGGCACTTCCAGAGCACGAAGAACGTCAACAGCCGTGATCAAGGGGTTGGTGGTGTGGCTACAATCACAGAAGAGACGTTGTGACACCAGAAATGAAGTAGTTTCAAGTGATTTGCCTAATGTGTCATTCAGCCATTCACTCATTTTCTCATTCATTCAACATGTATTTAGTGTATGCCTCCCATATGCCAGGAATATCAGTGGCTATACCAGACAACATGACCTGCCTCTTGAGAAACATGTATGCAGGTCAGGAAGCAACAGTTAGAACTGGACATGGGACAATAGACTGGTTTCAAAGAGGAAAAGGAGTACGTCAAGGCTGTATATTATCACCCTCCTTATTTGAATTATATGCAGAGTACATCATGCAAAATGCTGGCTGGAAGAAACACAAGCTGGGATCAAGACTGCCAGGAGAAATATCAGTAACCTCAGATATGCAGATGACACCACCCTCATGGCAGAAAGCAAAGAAGAACAAAAGAGCCTCTTGAAGAAAGTGAAAGAGGAGAGTGAAAAAGTTGGCTAAAAGCTCAACATTCAGAAGACTAAGATCATGGCATCCAGTCCCATTACTTCATGGGAAATAGATGGGGAAACAGTGGAAACAGAGTCGGACATTATTTTTAGGGGCTCCAAAATCACTACAAATGGTGATTACAGCCATGAAATTAAAAGATGCTTACTCCTTAGAAGGAAAGTTATGACCAACCTCAGCAACATATTAAAAAAGCAGAGACATTACTTTGTCAACAAAGATCTGTCTAGTCAAGGCTATGGTTTTTCTGATGGTCATGTATGGATGTGAGAGTTGGACTATAAAGAAATCTGAGCACCGGACAATTGATGCTTTTGAAGAGTGGTGTTGGAGAAGACTTTTGAGAGTCCTGTGGACTACAAGGAGATCCAACCAGTCCATCCTAATGGAGATCAGTCCTGGGTGTTAATTGGAAGGACTGATATTGAAGCTGAAACTGCAATACTTTGGCCACCTGATGTGAAGAGCTGACTCATTGGAAAAGACCCTGATGCTGGGAAAGATTGAGGGCAGGAGGAGAAGGAGATGACAGAGGATGAGATGGTTGGATGGCATCACCGAGTCAATGGGTATGAGTTTGAGAAAACTCCGGGAGTTGTTGATGGACAGGGAGGCCTGGCATGCTGCAGATCTTGGGGTCACAAAAGTTAGACACAACTGGCCAACTGAACTGAACTGAACCGAACTGGGGATAAAACAGAAAACACAGAAATCACATTGCCTCACTTTCTTGCTGCCTAAAATGGAGATAGCCGTACAAATAAAATACTTGAGTTAGTTACTTTAACAAGCACAGAAAATATATGGGGGCATGTATACAGAGTCCTCTTTAGATAGGGTAGTCAGAGACAGCTCTGAGAAGATGATGTTGATTTAATCCCTGAGGAATGAGAAGAAACTGCTTTTACACAAGAGCAATGAGAGGTAGCAAATTTAAGGCTAAAAAGTATAAAATGGCCTGATTAAGTGGCTGAGGTGAACATGAAAGAGATCATTATGGCTCGTGAAGCAAATTGGATGGCAGAGAGAGAAGGTTTTGGGGATATTTGAAAGATAAGCATGTTCTCTAATTGTATCATCCCTCACTGGTGACTCAGAGGGTAAAGAATCTACCCTCAATGCAGGAGACCCAAGTTAAATCCATGGATCGGGAAAATCTCCTGGAGAAGGAAATGCAACTCATTCTAGTATTCTTGCCTGGAAAATCCTATTGATAGAGGAGCCTGGTGAGCTACACTCTATAGGGTTGCAAAGCGTCAGACATGACTGAGCAACTGAACTCATTTAGGTTTTAGACACTGGGATAAATGTCATTTAGCTTACAAGATAATATGTCACCCAATCAAATGATCCAGATGTTCTTTGAGGAGAAGTTTCCAAGTTAACCTCTCACTTAGTTCCCCTGATGCAGATATCTTGATTTTACATGAATAAGCATTATATGGCTCTAATCTTACCTCTTATTCTCAAAGTGACTTCTGTATTTATTGGGAGAATAATGTGAACAGATTCAAAAGTACGCTGCTGTTTATTCTCTGCTGTCAACTCTGCTGATATATGCCAGATGTTTTACATGAACCATCCCATGTAGTATCCCTATGAGGATTATAAAATGCTTCTTTAAAGAAAACCTGAGATATATAAAAGTCTTTTCCAAAGGTAAGCCCATTACTCTAATAAAAAAATTGGGGCTATATGAAAATTGGGCGACCAAATTAATTCCTGAAAGCCTATAATGAGGAGAAAACACAGGAGTAAAGAAAAAAGTATGAAATATGACTGTATGTTTCATATGACTCTTGTTCATCTTGCTGAGGCATGCCATTCTTCACCTTGGAATATTTTATCATTTGGCCTTTAAACTTTCAGGTCGAATTTAATGCTGCAGAGATTTACAGTCTTACTGAGATAAAGACATGGCAAGCACCTCAGCTTTATTCTTTCTTTGTAGCAAGACAAGAAGGCTCCGAGCTGCTGAGCCAGGTGTAATGGCATTCTCTGGCTCATGGGGTAACATCCTAGTGATGATATTTGAACTCATACTCTAATGCTATATTAAAGACCTCACAGTTAGTTATTGTAAAAATATGACTAATTGAAAGTGTTTCTTTGCACGAGACATTGCACATTCAAACAGACTGAATGTTCAGTGTGGCATGTCGTTGGAAGGATGATGGAAGTGGTAAACAAGCATTCATGAGTGATCACACAATTGCATATTAGGTTCAGAATACTTACCTGAATGTTTTTGCATTTTATGAGCTGTGGTAATGTGCAAAGCTATAAAGATATGTTAAGATACAGATCTAATAAAACATAAATCTACTGTATATTAGGATAGGCATTATCTGTCTACATAACAATATATTGAGGGGTCCTTGGTGGCTTTCAAATATAAGAAAAAAATATGGAATGAATTTTATAAAAATGTTTATCAGGCTATCCCAAAGAATAAAACAACTGGAGATATACTGG
Organism: Oreotragus oreotragus; assembly: GCA_006410675.1. Classification (NCBI taxonomy): domain Eukaryota; kingdom Metazoa; phylum Chordata; class Mammalia; order Artiodactyla; family Bovidae; genus Oreotragus; species Oreotragus oreotragus. Next base: position 84,468 of record SJYX01010979.1, read on the forward strand.
GTGCCATAATATTGAATCATTCACAGATTAAAGGATAACATTTACACAAATGAGTGTTTGGAAAGCTTACTATAAATGGAAATGGCTTGAGTTCTTCTTGGGAGCCTGGAACAGAGCCAGTCATGTGTGCTCCTTAATCCCAAAAGGATGGATTCTATTTTCTGCCTGCTCTGTTTTTCCAGGTTAGGATCCTTGGCTGAAACAACAACAACAAAAAAGTTTCTAGTCTCTAATCAAGGTACCTTGCCATGTCAGGCAGAAGGAACATGTGGCAAACAGGAAGCTGGTAAGAAAATAAAATCCTGCTGGCAAGAGTACCTCATGGAATTGTTCAGGAACTCACCATATGACTCTTGTCTTGAGATCTAAACTGACGGTCAGACAAATCTTAAAAGAAAGTAGCCTGCTGCCTGTGGGTTAGGATGGAAATTAGGGACCGGAAGATGGAAAGTGGCCTTTTTTTTTTTTTTCCTTTCAGAAAGAGCCAGTGCAATTAATGCTGTGGTTGATCTTTGAAAATTTGTACACTGATGGGTGAGGGGTTCTTATCCCTGGTTTGACTAAATCTGTTAATTTCTTACAATATTAATACAGTGCTTGAGCCTATGATAGGCACAGTCTTGGAAATAATTGATGTTCATGGGTCGTCATGAGTGTTCTTGTGGTTCCCCAGCAGGTGAGACTCTTGCAATTACATACTTGAGGGATTTAACAAAAGCATGAAAATATAACACCGGGGTTCTTTCTAGTAACTTACTCCTGGTGAGTTTTTCTCATTTCTGCACATTGCCCATAACTTCCTTTTCCATTTCCATTCTAAACCTTTGTTAACTATTGTTAACATGTGGACATTGAAAGATACTGTGTAAAAAACTTGAAGGAAGGGGACACAATTTGACAAAGGAAAATGATCATTTTAAACTGAAGCTAATGTAGTGACTTTTTAGGAAAAAGAAGAAGGGTGCTAACTAGGTACCTCATTTGATGAATTAAGACATTGTTGCAACTTAAACAATAAGAAAAATGGAAAAAAAAACTTAAGCAAGAAATTATTTAGCAGTAGTGGAAAGAAAAGTAATCTCATAATTTTTAAAAAATGCTGTCATGAGGTAATTTTGCCTAAATAGGTGGAAAAAGTCATTGGCAGTTTTAAAATATATTAGGAAAACCTCTTGATGAGTAAAGAAGTTTTATTGTTTTGTTGGGTTTCAATTCTTTCATTTGTTGGTTTAGAAATTTGCTATAAGCCTTTATGAAGGAGACAAAGGGAAGAGTAAAATAACTACTAGGAAAATTTCAAAGGAATTTTGTGACATATATTAAGCAATCATGGTGGAGAGGTCTGACAGAATGTGGTCCACTGGAGAAGGGAATGGCAAACCACTTCAGTATCCTTGCCTTGAGAACCCCATGAACAGTAGGAAAAGGCAAAAAGATAGGACACTGAAAGATGAATTCCCTAGGTCAGAAGGTACCCAAATTTTGTGACATATATTAAGCAATCATGGTGGAGAGGTCTGACAGAATGTGGTCCACTGGAGAAGGGAATGGCAAACCACTTCAGTATCCTTGCCTTGAGAACCCCATGAACAGTAGGAAAAGGCAAAAAGATAGGACACTGAAAGATGAATTCCCTAGGTCAACAGGTACCCAATATGCTACTAGAGATCAGTGGAGAAATAACTCAAGAAAGAATGAAGGGATGGAGCCAAAGCAAAAACAACACCCAGTTTAGAATGGGACTGGTGATAGAAATAAGATTCAATGCTGTAAAAAACAATATTGCATAGGAACCTGAAATGTTAGGTCCATGAATCAAGACAAATTGGAAGTGGTCAAACAGGAGATGGCAAGAGTGAACATCAACATTCTAGGAATCAGTGAACTAAGATGGACTGGATTGGGTGAATTTAACTCAGATGACCATTATATCTACTACTGTGGGCAGAAATCCCTTAGAAGAAATGGAGTAGCCATCATGGTCAACAAAAGAATCTGAAATGCAGTACTTGGATGCAATCTCAAAAATGACAGAATAATCTCTGTTTGTTTCCAAGGCAAACCATTCAATATCACGGTAATTCAAGTCTATGCCCCGACCAGTAATGCCAAAGAAGCTGAAGTTGAACAGTTCTATGAAGACCTATAAGACCTTCTAGAACTAACACCCTAAAAAAGATGTCCTTTTCATATAGGGGGCTGGAATGCGAAAGTAGGAAGTTAAGAAACATCTGGAGTAACAGGCAAATTTGGCCTTGGAGTACAGCATGAAGCAAGGTAAGGCTAATAGAGTTCTGCCAAGAGAATGCACTGGTCATAGCAAACACCCTCTTCCAACAACTCAAGAGAAGACTCTACATATGGACATCACCAGATGGTCGACACCAAAATCAGATTGATTATATTCTCTATAGCCAGAGATGGAGAAGCTCTATCAGTTCAGTTCAGTTCAGTCACTCAGTCGTGTCTGACTCTTTGTGACCCCTTGAACTGCAGGACGCCAGGCCTCCCTGTCCATCACCAACTCCCAGAGTTCACTCAGACTCACATCCATCGAGTCTGTAATGTCATCCAGCCATCTCATCCTCTGTTGTCCCCTTCTCCTCCTGCCTCCAATCCCTCTCAGCATCAGAGTCTTTTCCAATGAGTCAACT